>PXNZ01000184.1:0-163467 GCA_003012085.1 Trichoderma brevicompactum | reverse complement strand
CTACTAATCTGCCTCTCATTGGATTGACTAGGGGAGAGCGGACGGGGACTCGGATTCTCCTCTACCTGTGGTCGAATGTGATAGGGCATGCTGCTGAGCTAGGTTGTAAGAATATCATGAACATATAGATACATTATCGTTACGAGGCTATTTTAGCTTGGGGACGCACAACACCACTTTATTAATAGTTAAAGAAATCACTTTGGAACTGGCTCGACTAGCACAAAACGCAACATCAGAACATTTATTCAGTCACTATACTTTATGATATGGCCCAAGCAAAAGCGACTTTTGCTGCTTAGATCCATGCTTTAATAGACAAAAATAAAGTGTCCGCTCTCACAGGTAATAGTTTTCATGAGGATATTTTTAAGCACGGAGCACATTCATTACCCACGTGATATGTATATCATTAGGTTGGTGTTGGTGGCGCGCTCTTTTGAGACACGTCGCAACCTCATTCCAGCAAACCCCCTACCCTACGCGTAACTTACACAATAACTAGGTTAAATCTCTGTTTTCTCAAAACAATAAAGCTTCGGCATGTTCCAACTAACTCATCCGCCTGGCTCTAATAGCTTTGGGCTAACCACCTTTTTTTGTCTCCTAGCCACTCTACCATTCACGTTGACCAGTGGAGTTGACCCGCGACCTGCCATTGGCTTTGATCTTGGGCAATCCTACGGGTACGTTTATTCTTGCTTAAAATTCATTGTATTTTATCGTCTACTGGTACCAACTAGCTTTATTAGCACTGCGGTTGCACACCTGCCCAATGGAACCATTGTCAAGCTTGCTAAGATAGAGGGAAGTCCACACTACCGGGCCTTCATGCAAGGCGAGTTGCAGAAACAGAAGGATGTTAAATATGATAAGCGCACAAGGTTTTCTCTACTATGGAAAGAAATTTTGAGGTTGATAAATCAATATACGGGGCTTGGCCCAACATATGGCGGTACAATCCTCGCTGAGATGCTTACGTCGTTGCGAATTGCATCAGAAGGTATTCTTGGAGCACCTCTGCCAGCCACTGTCGTCTTCACCGCACCGTGGACGCGCGCCTCGTCATATGAAGAAACATTAAGAGATGGCTTAGTAGAAAAGGCGCGCATACTTGCAGGTCTGAGACCAGTAATGATTGAGAATATGGATCCTGTCTATCTTAGTGAGACTAATACTGTTCTCGCTGCCAACGGGCGCCACATATGCCCAGATCTTCGTTGTGACGGCCCTGAATTTTCAGAGGAGTTTCTATTTACCAACGAAATAGTATATTTTATAAGGCAAGTATCTTTTCTTCTTCTTTCTTGATACAAAATTTCCCGTTAACTCATTGCTTAGCTTCACAAATCACTCTCTATACACCTCCTTTCAACTAGCAATGTGCTTCTTTCTTTCGGCTACAAGTAATTGACTTGGGACTATCAATCCCCAGTTTGGTCTAGGCCAGCAAGAGCATGCAAACGATGACGAAATCTTTTGGCGTAAGCTTCAAGATTACCTTGTATCCCAAGCTAGAGAGTACATCATCAGTGGTTATTATTCCCTCAGACAGCACTGCATAGTGCTTATAGCGGGCGAGGCCGCGGATAATCCAGAGTTCATGGATGCCGTCCGACAAGCCATCACGCGTATACAAAACGACCACAGATCTAAGGAGGCTAAGATGGGTCCTAAGATGGAGCTGCTAGTCTCCCAGGATCTAACATACGCGGCTGCTACTGGTGCTGCACTCTGGAGGCGTACAATGATTGATTCGTCATGCTGTGAGAACAATGGGGCAAGTATAGACAAAAGAGACTGTGATGAGCTATAAAATCAGCCACTGGAATTATATGAGCTTTGGAGTTTAGACTGTAGGCACCTCCAGTCTAATCTTTTGATAGTGCGCAACTTTTCTCTCCACCATCCTTGGAAGTGGGCCAATGATAATTCACGCGACGGGCTAATATCATAATGACCTATAGCGGTAACGAGTGGTGCTTTTGATCGATTGTTCATCTGGCCCTTGTATGGTTATCTGAGATTTGGCATGAGCCTTCCTTCCATATTTTGAGGTGTGGTTTCATTTATCTTTGGCGCACCCCAAACTCTGAAACAGCCGCGGTGGTGCAAATTTTTCTATGGAGCTGAATTTAAAGAAAGAGAAAGATATCCCCTACTGCTCTAGGAAGTGTTGTTTGAAAGCTCCTACCACCTCTGCAGTTAAATATTTTATGCTTGGCGGGCCCTTGTCTTATAATTGTCTAATTATTGTTTTCACATAACCCCAAACCACGGAATAATGTTGACAGACCAAATGTATTGGTTCCTCGCTTGACTTCTTCGCCAGCGAGATCGAGTTGGTTATCAGTGTAAAGTGATAAGCATATGAATTAATTATACTAGCATTTTATGAGCTTGCCCTTTGAGTAATGGCGTGTGTAGTAATTCTGGGGCATAGTGAACCTGGAGCGGTACTGCAACATCATCCTACGTTGAACAAACGGGGGATACTATGAAGTGTATGTAACAAGGCCGGCTATAATTCACGCACTTGTTAGAAAGTTGTGCATATATCTAATGGAAAGGATAGCGATTATATTTAATTGATTTCAGACGCTGCAGCAGTTCTCTTTTTATCGTTGATCTTCAGAGAGCGAACATGAGCTATGTATGTTTTCACTGTGGGCCATAAGACCCATCAGGGCGGGGTGGTCTAGCTTTTGGTTAGGTGTCCATCGAAAACGGAAGAAGAGGACTCCAAATCTGGACATCTGTAGCGCCAAAAATAGCAAACATTGAACTCCGTATAAGGTCTTGACGGGATTCCGCGTATTCCAATGGATATAGTCGCATGTCTTAGTTTGTTTGCGGGGCCAGTTGATGTGTAGCAATGACCTCGATCTCATCATTCATAGCGTACGCGTTTTCACTTCTCAAGTGCATCCTGTATGCTTGTCTGAGTAGCAGGTGCATCTCCTGTTACCAACCCCACGTCTTCAGCATAGAGGTCTCCTATAATCAAACTATCTCTAGTCATAAATGACGAGCCTCTTTAATGTTTTCAAGGGGAGACCAAATTCCGTTCGATTACTTCAACTATATGTTTTCGACAAGCTTTGCACCTACAGCTTGCAGAGACCATCTTACCAGCTATCATAATAGTGTTCTGGAGCCATAACAGATTCTCGGCTGACATACTGCTGAGAGAAATGGATACAATGAAACACGTAAACTAAAGTTTAGTAGGTAACTTTGACATAATGCCATGTGAAAATCGATGGATAACTCGTTTGGCAAGGATATACCGGGTGGTGAGGAGCTTAGGCGAAATAGCTGTTCCATCGTGGACCAACACTAATAGAGACGAATTAGCGGTCAGTGTTATTGCCAGTTGGCAGGTCGGATGCTCTACCAGGTGCTCCGTAATCAACCCCAAATATAACGATTAGTGATCCAACAGCCATTCTCGAGTTGCATGTCTTTGCACGCCATTGGCCACTTTTTAAGTAAACGCATTTCCTTACAAATCACTAAGAAGGGTGCTAATATCAATACGGCTATAATATAGTGAAGGAATTGTAATAAAGACACTATACCCAACCTTTAGATTTCAACAACTAAAAATAGCACTGCTATGCAACGCTCTATGAGAATACCGAAGAGTAGTAACCCTCCTCATCAATAGTGTATAGGCTATTGGGTAATTGTATCGTCTATGAATCTTTTGTACTTAATTATCGCCTTCAATTACAAACTCCCATAACTTCTCTAGCTTGTCATCCAAGGCCTCGGCTGCTTCCTTGAGTTTCTCGTTCTCCTTGTCACGAACAATGTAAGTGCTTGGTCTGACATAGACAATATCCGTGCCCTTGCCGTCCTCCCGTTCAATAAGAAACGCTTCTACTGGCACCCATAGCCCAGATTGGTAATCATGGCGGATCATGGTGATGGCAATTAGAGGGTTCCCGAAGATGAGGCGTAGGCTCTTGAGACCCTTGTGCACCCCAAAAAGTCCAGTCCATCTTCCATGGTCGATTGCGCCAAACTGCATGAATCCGTGTGGCCCAATCATCGATTCGACAGCACCTTGAAATGCGTCTACGTCCTGTGCGTGTTGCAAAATACTCAGCCCTTCGTCGCTGAATTGCTTGATACTTGACTGCAGGCGAGCGAGGACGGCATCGAAAGGCCGCGGGATTGTTAGAGTTACCCGGGCAATAGAATAGGTATCTTCGTGTCTGGTTGCCATTTTGCGTTGTGTGCACCCGGAGAGGTACGAATCGAGCCGTTAAGTGGAATGTATTGTGTGATTAAGTGGTTTATCGAATGTCAATTGAGAGAGTTGGTCGTCTTATACAATATGCCTTTATAATTGACTTTTGGTCTGGCATTAAGCTGCATTTTACGTCATATCAGTAATCAGCCTCGGCATGCTCTTATGCGTGGATTTGAATCGCCAGAACGTCCACAATGGCAAATAAAAGTTTGTACATTGGCATTAGCATGTAGACATGCGCCATTGAACAGTGGCGACCCACTGGAGCCGGTCGCATCTGTTAGGCTTCGGCCCCGAATGCCGACTGGGTCGCCAGCAATTAATAATCTCCTCCCAAAGTGGGCGCTCTGAGTTGTCCAAAGTCGGGTAATTTAGTATTGGGGACCTGTAAACCGGATGGTTTATAAGCCAGTCGCAGGCGGCGAATTTGAGCCTGGTCGTTAACATGGGGGCCACTGGAGCTCGGCCTCGAGACTTTTCAGACGTCTTTGAGACTTAATCTATTAGGCCAATTACAATCTTATGGCTGCTCTTCTTGACCTTTCTCTTACAACTCACCGGAGAGCAACCTTCATAGCTAGAGTAAGACTGTCTTTGCTACTATTACTATACGGCCTAGCCGTTGCCTAAAGCACTTGGGAAAATTGAGATGGCCGGCCCTGCGTAGATGAATAACTATAATTTATATTAATTTATCTCATTTACTAATAACCTACAGGCAATCATGTGCATGACAAAGGCATATGGTGATACCCGAGATTTGTTAGGTGAAGCATGCCCAATTTCGGTAAACATTTTCCAAGTAATAGGAACTTGGGCAGTTTCCAAAATAATCGTAATTAGTTGCTGCGCAGTTCATGAACCAGCCGCCGTTTTGGTTAATCCATAAGTCGGAGAATCCACAGCCTTCGAGTGTAAGGCCGCAGAAGCCTCCAGCACAAAACTGAATACCACAAGGGTTATTTGGGACCTGTATAAGGCTCCATGTTCCCGAACAAACCTGATTACCATCCACCCAAGTGAGAATCATGCTGGGCTGATCGGGGTAGAAAGTCTTTATACCAATATTGATATGCGGTTTCGGCGGGGAAGGATGGGAGGGCGGCGGATCATCCGGGGCATACGGAGCCTCCACAGGAAGTATGCACGAACATCCCCAGTAAGCGCCAGTGCAGACACCTTGGCCATTACCATTATTCACTCCATTACAGCCATTCAACGCGCAGCTCTGCTGTGGACCGCAAGTGTTGGCTGTTGCTATACACTGGCAACCCTGGTAAGCTCCTCTGCATCGGGCCACCCCTTGACCGTCCCATCCACCGTTGCAGCCGTTCAGATCGCAGCTTTGCTGTGGCCCGCAGGTATTGCTAGAGACGATACACTGGCAGCCTTGGTAGGCGCCTGTGCACCGTGCAACTCCCTGGCTATCCCATCCGCCATTGCAGCCATTGATATCGCAGCTCTGTGGGCTTCCGCAGAGGCTGGTAGCCTGACACTCACAACCTCTGTAGGCACCGGTACATCTTGCTACCCCTTGGCCGTCCCACTGGCCATTACAGCCGTTGAGATTGCAGTCTTGCTTTGGTCCGCAGAGGTTTGTAGCTTGGCATTCACAGCCCTGGTAGGCACCTGTGCATCTCGCAACGCCTTGACCATCCCACTGACCGTTGCAGCCGTTCAGATCGCAGTTCTGAGGGGCTCCGCAAAGGCTTGTAGCTTGGCATTCGCAGCCCTTATAGGAGCCTGTGCATCTTGCAACCCCTTGGCCGTCCCACTGGCCGTTGCAACCGTTGGCATTGCAGTCTTGCTTCACTCCACAGAGGCTCGTGGCCTTGCATTCACAACCATTATATGCACCTGAGCATCTTGCTACTCCCTGGTTATCCCACACACCGTTACAGCCGTTTAGATCGCAGCTCTGGGGGGTTCCGCAAAGACTGACAGCCTGGCATTGGCAGCCTTGGTAGGCGCCTGTGCATCTTGCCACCCCCTGGTTATCCCACTGGCCGTTGCAGCCATTGATATCACAACTCTGCGGAGCACCGCAGAGGTTGGTGGCCTGGCACTGACAGCCTTTGTAAGCGCCTGTGCATCTTGCAACTCCCTGGCCATCCCACTGACCGTTGCAGCCATTCAGATCGCAGCTCTGTGGTGGCCCGCAGGTATTGGTTGTTGGTGTGCATTGGCAGCCGCGGAAGTCCCCCCCAGTGCAGAATGCCTTGCTTCCATCTTGGCTGTACTGTCCCGCACAGTTGTTGGCATCACAAGGCGACTGAGCAGAGGGGCATGTTGCTGTAGGCGTCGAGTGGGCCGAAGAAGAAGTTGGCGTTGCCCCTGACTGACTAGAGATCTGGTATATGTTGATCCGATTACCAGAACCACAGATCTCGGCACTATTGCCAGCGCATGGCATATTACAGTCGGTTGGGTTGGCGGTAGTTTGTCCGTTGCCGATACTGTTGCCACACCAACACTCGACGCCATATTCCACGCCAGCAAGTTTGAAACCTTGCGCTGAGCATGCAGCCTTGCAACCCTCGATGGTCACGCCCCCGCTGACAGAGGCTTGGTTAGGTAAAGCTCGCGCATCCGTTGAGTCGAAATAGCAACTGCCCTGATTCCCACCCTGGCTTCCACCGGAAGAAGTAGGAGGAGGAGGAGGAGCCGATGTAGAGGATCCTGTTGGCTTTCCAGTGCTGCTGGGACCGTTGGGTGATGTCGGATTATGGGGAGATCCGTCGGCTACCCCCGGTCCGGAGTCAACGTCCGCGTTGCTGGCTCCTGGGGGGAGGGCAACTGGAGTATCCATGAGTTCGCAGCTCACAGGGGGTGGTTCGTAGTGATCATCATCAGTTGGAGGAAGAGGACCTGGCGGCGGGCCTGGTGGTGGTGGGTAGCTGCCACCGCCGCCACCAGAAATAGAGCAATCTCCTATCCATATGAGTCAGTAGCTGGACAAGAGAGAACATAGAAAAGATCAAAAGGGGTTCATGTACCAGAACCGCAGCCCGGTCCGCATTCGCCTGCAGCACATCCACCACCACAGAAGCCGATTCCACAGCCGCCGTCGCAGCCAAACACACCGCAGCCGCCACCGCACCCAAAAATGGCACAATCCAGGGTACCGCAACCGACGATGCAAACTGGAGGCAGAGGAGGCACCGGGGGCGGGGGGAAGTAGATAATAGGAGGAATGGGTGGTTCAATTTTGACGGATTTTGTGGCAGGCGGCTGTACAGTGGCGGTGTGGCTGCTCGAGAAGAAGGTTGGAGTAGTGAGCCAAATGATTGTATTATTCACGGCCTCTTGGACACCTAAGGAATGCGCAAGGAATCAGCAAGTGTCGGTTTGAAACAAGAAGAAATGTGGAAGGGGAAAGAATGAATGAGCGACGGGGAGGGGACAAGCTTACAGTACCAGTTGCCAACCACCAAGTTGCATGAAGAACCGAGGTCTGGGTTCAACTGGCTGAGAGTCCCCGTGGAGATGCCAAACTTGTATGCGATGCTGGCGCAAGTATCACCGTCAACATCTTGATACCACTGGGAACAGTCCTTGGCTGAGTTGGCAGGGTGGTTTCCAGGGGCGGGCGTCGCTGTAGCGTAGGGGACATAAGGTAGATAAGTTCCGCTGCGAGGCGGAGCGATGATGACATTGCTGGGCAGAGAAAGGACCGTTGAAGGCGGCATGATACTCTGCAGCGGCGTAAATGTAGTCTGTGTGGCTCCAGGCTGGATGGTGATGGGCCAGAAGGGTACCGAGGAGATTGTGAACGGGGGCAAAACGAACGTCGTCTGGGATATGGAGGTGGTGCCAGACGTAGACACCAGAATATCTGTTCGTACTGTGTATGTGATGACAATAGGCGTAGGGAGAGGCGACGGCGGCAGCACAATCGTGCAGTCATCACATGTAAGTGATGCAGTGCTGTTCTGCCAGATAGACGGGGGGTAGTAGATAACGCCACCATCGTTTCCGTTTCCAGTTCCATTGGCAGAAGATGATTTACATGCTCCATCAGGGCAACTGGACAAGATTCAGCGCGGTTAGCCAATATTCAATGTAAGAGCCGTAAATGGGACACGCCGATGACAGAAGCAGAAAATAGGGTGAGAATTTTAGAGAATGAGCACGTGCAATCTCGGCATGGAGGACTATGGAATGGAATCTCAACTCACTATCCTCTGGCGCATGTAAACTTGCATAGGCCATAATCTTTCAGGCCATCAACGGGAAAGCCATCAACTGGCTGGGTTGCTGGACCTAGGTTCAGAGGCCCAGTCTGCGTGCAAGTACAGCCCTCGCTAGGGCAAAAACCAAAGGAACACGAAAAACTGCAGAGGCCAGTGAGGGCGCCGGTTCCGCTGCCGGCGACACAGGCAGGCGGCGCAAATTCCGAGACTGTCGGCGTAGACAATGGCGCGCTGACTGTGCCACAAGCAGTTGGTGGACAGTAACCATAATTACAAGTATATGCACAGAGACCTGGCGCCGTCATTAATATAAGGGACCTCAACCTCAGCCTTCCATGGGGAGAGGGTAATGTGGTATCATGGCCAGACCAGCTGCTTACCTAGATAGCTGGGGCTCTCCCCCTCGAGGGGATATCCAGTGACGCCGGTAGCCTTGGGCAACGCTCTCTGAGCGCCCATGGCGGTGCAAACGCATGCTCCGACGGGGCAGTAGCCATATGAACTGATTCAATAAAGAAATAGGACGTAACGTTAGCTTATTCTTTAGGTGAGCATCTGGGGAGTTGCATGTGCCTACCAACTGAAGTCGCAGAGGCCCAGGAAGTTGTCGACAGATGTTCCCGCCACGCAAACGCGCCTCTCAAGAGGCAGCGCAGGAGTGGCAGACACGGATGCGGTGCTTTGTGCGCCACCAACCCAGGCGTTCCAATTCTCGAAGCCACCGGTACAACCGCCTATAGAGCCTTCGACCTTGGCTATGGTGTTGCCGCTGCGTGAGATTGTGACAACAACAGCACCGGTTGCACCGTTGGTGGCTACACTGCCGTGGTAGATGCCTATTCCGCCGTCTGGAGTATCCGTGAACTTGGCGGCAATTGAGGCACCGCCAATGCTGACCGAGACGTCGGCAGCAGACGCCAGTAGGGCGGAGAAGAAGACGCGATCCTGCGCAACATCGCTTGGCGCATACTCGACTTGCAACTGGCTAGCTGTATTACCGGTGGTGCCTCCGTCGGAGCAGGCCTTGGCCGGTTGTGGGCGAAACCACGAGGTCAGGCCCTCACGCGTCACAGCAGCATTACCCGTCTTGTATGTATCAATGACGAAGGGCAAGAACTGACGCCAGGCATCATGCGGCATGCCGGTGACATAGTTGAAAGGGGCACGGCCGGTGTTGAGGGCACCCAGCGCGTTCCCACGCACGGGGCCGATGTAGTGAGATTCACCGTAATCATTCCAGGAGATGATCTCAATGAACTCGGGCCGGAGGAAGAGCGCCTGTTGCCAGCGGTCGTACCACAAGTCATCACCACGCCACAGCCAGTTCTTATTATAACCTGGAAGGTTGGTGTAAAACCAGGGTGAAACCGGCATCATGTAGGGCATGTTATTGAGAAACTGCATATAGGAAGCGTCTACAAACGTATTCATATCAGTGTTCCCATATGGCCAGCCAGCCCAACTGAAGAGGCCATCGGCAACGCCGAGCTCCATGGCGGCCTGGGCCCCGAGCGAGGAGTAGCTGGGAACAAAGAAGCATCCTGTTCTGGCTTTGATATCGAACCAATCACTAGCACTTTCAGGACCTTCAAACGTGGAAACCATGGGCTGACCATTGTGCTGGAAATACGCTGGGTGATATGCATATTGATTGAGAAGATTTAGGACATCGCCTTTCGGCCAGCGTCCGTTCCCTGCGTAGTCAAAGGAGAAGAAAAGTTTAAAGCCGAGTTGAGAGGCAATGTCAAAGGCGGAGGAAAGCGATGGTCCAGTTGTAGGATCACCATAAGCCATATTAAGAGCAAAAGCATCTATATGAGCTGTCTGAGCCTGCTGCATGTCATCTTGCCAGTCACTTGTTGAGTAGTTTTGCGAGTTCGAAACCTATCATGCCCGTCAGGTTTGTAATCATGGCGCACCGTAGAGTAGTGATTACCATAAAGTGAGCAAACACTGCCTTTGCCTGTGCCCTATAGGCAAGCAGGGCCAGTGAGAAGAGACTCCCCAGCCTCATGGTAGCAATGGTTCGTTTCCACTGACGTGAGAATACGAAGTTGCTGCAAGCTGGGACAATAAATCCTACCGAAAGATAAACGCACTCTTATATCCAAGCTGCTCTATCTGTAGTCCGTCAGTTTGCTCTCTGACAAACGGACTATCACCGAGATCTGTGACCCCTGTTCTCTCCTAAGCGAGCCCCGTTGAGAAACTCGGCTTCCAGACGGACGAATTACGGCATGTGGAACTAAGAGAGTAAACAGGTTCGTAATCGCCATATTACCCGACATAGTTTGCCCGCTCCGATTGCATTCCGGAAGATAAACCCTACGTACTTGAGTGGAGGTTTACAAAAAATCTTCATAGGGCTCGAGATTCAATGCTGGCTTAACCCAGAAAGCGAACTGGTTTCCGGGGTACTTCCCACCGAAATGGGTACATCCTGACAAACGGACTTCATCTCGTTGCCCAAAAAAGACAAGCAGGTCAGCAACTAATGATAGCTTCGGCTATAATGGCCACCTGACTCGAAGAGAAGGGGTCCCAATGCAATTTTGAATTGCAACTTGTCAGTCACCCACTTTCCTCGTAGACTGTTTCATACTGGCCATTGTGAATTGATTCTCAATCAACACGCCCCACTCCATAAGCGACAATGACAGATTTTTGCTTTGAGTTGCCGCTGCAGCAACATTACAAGGCTAAAGAGACAACTGTTTTTATCTTGGTAGAATTGGCAAGTCAGGAACCTTGGGAGGTTAAGCGGGCTAAGCTATCGGAACCCACATATATCGCCTTATGTAATCAGGGACATGCTTTATTACTCTGTGATCACAGGAACTAAATCGTGAGAGACGAGTCAGCTAATTGTTTTTTTATAACGAGTTGTTGCACCGAAGTATCCATCAAAGAAAATTCCATACCATAACTAACCAGTATATCATTGCAACTCTAACACTTTGGGACAATCACATGTTGAGGATGTACTCTGTAGAACTCCGAATATCAATTGGCATGGTTAATAGTATAGTTAAGAATAAGCCTTAATGAGACCTAAACCCGACCTGTGGATAAACGCATATAAAAGCCCCAGTTAAGGTAGTTAGAATGGTGCTAATCAACCCAATGGACCCTAAAGCGACTGGCCAAAAGGTCCTTTAGTGATGGAGCACTTCATGCCGACTTTGAACCTTACAATACTGGGTGGCCTATGTCTAATTCTAGACCGAAACGGAGCCATTATTGCATTCGCTAATTGGGCTAATATGCAGAAATATCATAAGATAAGAAAAAGCTCCATAAGACCAGGTACAGTAGATAGGAGGCGGATCATTGGCAGATGCCTGTTGCCCAATGCGGAAGTATTTTTCAAGTCGGCAAATAGCAAAGGTTAGCCACAACTACGGAGTACGCAGTCAATTACTGGAGATGTTTAGGTTTGATTTGATTATCCTACCCAACGGAATAATTCCGATTTTAAAGGTTACATTTCTTGTATCTGTATTTCTAGCCCAGCGTCTATATACCCATCCTAAAAGGTTCTCCATTCTCTCATCTTCATCCCAACTCCAGCACGCACAAGTCTTCGGTAGATCCATCGACTGCCCACAAACAACATGCGCTGTTCTCCTCGCAATATTTTGTCCTTCGGGGCCTTCTTCCTGCCTCTGCTGGTCAGCGCGGGCTATGAGGAGCCTCCTGACCCTAGATATCCGGTTTACGTTGGTGATATCGATATGTACAATTTGGCCGGATGCTATTTCCGATTCCAAAATCCTAGAATTGGGCAAACCCCAACCGACGCTCGCATTACCCAACTCGACTGGCCAACCACCCCTGACGATGTTTCACGTACTCTTAATGACTTTGGCAATGCCAATGATCAAAACGTCCAGCTTTTCCTTAAAGGAATTGGGGCCCTCAATTACGCTAATTACGTCACTGGATGCGTAATACCTCAGTATGGCCTCAATCTTGACAGCACAGTCGTATCTATACTCCTCCCTCCAGGCGTTAAGAAGACCGAGGAGGTGGATGCGAATTACGAGACATTAGATGCAACGAACCGTGGAGTTAAAGGAGTATTCGGCATTCGCACGAAACAACCTCTCGAGGCTTCGGACTGGGCCTACACAACGGGCGCTCTCCTGAAACAAGCCATTGCCCAGTGGCGAAACCGAGGAAACGTAGCATATACTACAGATGCTTATGTCAACCTTGTTCGGTCTGATGGGTCACCTGTACTTCTTCTCATGAACATCGTTGAGGCAGAGTGATAGACTCTAACGGTATCATACCGTGATGTGTTGGAGTTTCCTAATTATTACAGAGGAAAACCGAGCAAACATGGCTTGCCCTAAGCCGTACAGACATGAGAAGCTTCAAAATGTAACTAGGATCGAAATCTGACTAGTTTGATAACGGGAAGATAAGGGAAGAATGAAAAGTCCACAAGACGGTAGAGCACTAGAGACTAGTTACTTTACCACAGCCAGATAGCAGGCAATGATTACGTTGACCTCTAATTCTTCTTCAAATGAGAGTCCCTATGTTCTTATATAAGTGATCTGATAGGAATGAGGTTCATGTCACTGTCACGCTTCTGGTCGTCTGACACTTGCTGAGGCGAAGATTTCTGTCGCGTATAGTGCCCTGTCAGGGAGGTTTGATCGCTATTCGCCACTCACTATATTCCGTATCTACAAGAAAAAGTTTACCTGCGCAGTTTTCTACTCCATCCGCAAAACTCTGTCCTCCTAAAACTTGCTCATACATTGTATTGACCATTAAATCAATCTCAATGAAACTAATTTTGGTCGTAGATTCGCGTGGGGGTCTCACCAGTTGTTTATATCAATTCCATGGGGGGAATTTATTGTATATGTATGGGGATATTTACTACGATTTCACATTATGGGGCCATACATGATGAGCAATGGAGTATCACACGCGGAAAAGATAGAGAAAGCCTGTCGATAAATTCTTCTTCATGGGGCCTTCTATGAACCTCTAAGACATAATATATGAAGATTCTTCCTCCCAGTCAGCAGCACTTTTTGTTGGAGCAACCCTATTTCCTGGGATTATATTATATCTACGTTGGTGGACTCCGAGTTGGTTACTAACCAGAATCATGTTCAACAAATAACAATAGTGCGTATTTAAAATAAATCAAGTTATTACCATAGCACGTTCCGCCACTCCCTCTTTGTTATCGTTTATTTCTCGTCCGGAATATAGCATCCGCTACCTGTATTCATGAGCAGATATACCACCTCTCCGTGCCATCATCTGGGCAACTATCCTGAATAGCTATGCATTGAGATGGCCTATTATGAAGGGGATTTAACACATTCTTGAGCTAAAAATGCCCTGACCAATTGCACTTTGCTGGCATTGCACAACAAAGCTCGTTAACGCTCATCTCTGTGATACAAGTATCAGCAAGACCAAATGCGCCTCAAAGAATAAGCTTCAACGGCGCTAAAGACACCTAGATTACGCTCCTTCGCTGCTGGGCCAAATGTTGCGGTTATTGCTTGCTAAACTATATCGATTAGGAAGTATCATACGATTACAAGATATGTCTACAGAATATTGAGGCTTCATCGCCCCAAGGAATTATCATACTCAGCGTTGAAACCATCATGCAAAGTTCTCCTTGCAAATTCCCCCTCTGCTGTACCGCTGAGAAGCAGAAGCAACAGCAGCGAGAGCTAGATTAGAATCGATGTTGCGAGCAGCGTTATTAGAGACAGGGATGAGGTGAACAGAGAGCATCTTAAGGTCGAGGCGAATATATTAAGTCTATCCACGTGATTGAGAAATAATTCACGCAACTGCTACGGATTATTGGGTCACAAAATTAGAATACCAGCAGAGGTTTCAACAAGTCAGAAGAGGCTGCTTAGATGCGCTATTTCATTAGACAAATAAAACAGTTAGAGGGGAACCGGATGTGCACATTTGGGGAAAAGGTTGAGTAATTGATACCAAATCGCTTATAAGCGGAATTGTAGGGTGAATATTGTCACACTGCTATTTTAGGCTAAGTATTTCATTCAATTATGTGCTTTCTTTTTATAAGCCAAATATATCATAGAATATTAGCCTTCTATCATTAATCCATGCTCGTTCAGTATATGAGCTAATGATATCCTAGAATACGCTTGCATGTAATAATATAAGCAATAAGCGATACCTTGGCTGATTGCAAGCACTCTTGCAAGAGTAAATGCCAAAATCTATCTTCCGAAATCTTCCAAGCCGAGCTCAGCCTTCATGGATATTGATTGTCATTATTCGGTCAGGCATTAACCTGCAGCCTTCAACTAGCCACCGAAGTCTAAGTGTAGTGATTTTCCAAAGTCTAGGCAAGCTTGACATCCACCGCGTTTGTTTTGAGTTAAGAGGCGGGTCACTGTGTCAAACAGCCTCTTCTTTCGAAGGCGTCCTAAACTCGGAGTTCCCCGGAAAAAGTTAGGACCAAGCAGCAGCTTACGCAGACCGCCGGCTACGTGAATAGAGGTCTAAAATGTGGAATAAATATTTACAGGGGCATGAGAGGGAAGTTTCTGATTCAGGAATTTGGTTTTGAGGAAGGCTGCAGATCGCCATCCAGCCCCAGCATCTAAACCCCTGCTCCAAATTTCTAATCCTTCAGTTTTTCAACCGGTAACAGTGTCCTCTACTACGATTCATTTCAACGAAGATACTCTCTGGCATTATTGCTAAACGCATATATCCATATGATGACGTTAATAAGGTCCATGGCTACCGGCATCCATACACTTGCGCCCCTTCCGCGTCGCCAATGCTGTCAAACATGACAGGTTCCCCGCAGACGACGGGGGCTAATATCTCAGATTCCCGTTGCCCCATAAGTTAATCTACAGCATTTCATCCCGTAGACGCTTCCAGAGGCTCCTTCATTAATTGTTACCGCCATTTGCCGAGCCGCTGTTACGCGGGACCTATACGAGTCCGCTTTCGTCGGGCGCCCGGCGCTGATTTACGCCCGTAGATGGGATTGAGGTTGACGAGAAAGCCAACAACAGTGTAATATGTTATACTTGCTCTGCGTGCTCTCCATGTCACCTGCTGCTCCCTATCGTTTTACGGGCTGCAAGGGACCCGCCAGGTGCTACCGCATCCCATCTCCGATGTAGTCGGCTTGGCCAGTGTCACCACAAGTTACGCCCGTCTCCATCTGTTAATCTCATTCCTAGAGAAACCAAAATTCGCTTGCTCTCTAAATCCAACTGCCCCTCTCCTAGAGCTGAAAGTCAGTCTAGATTGCAGAATCCTGAATCGGCTTCGCCGTGAAAGCGATTCTAGCCGTCTCGGGCACGTGAATTAGCAAGCAATCGGAGTCACTCCCTGGAGCCGGGAGCCTCGATAGTTTAGTCACCGCCTCGTTGTCTGTTGGTTTGATTGGCTCTGCTTCATCCCGACCCTCAATTTACGAGAAAGGTGACGCTTGAAATTATTGGACTAAGAAAGCAGACATGCATGATGGATATGCAGCCATTGTTCCTACTTGGTGCCACAGCTGTTTTCTATCATGTATTTATCGATAGGCATCCACTGTCAAATCACAAGATGGTGCGCCGTTTCACTGTACCTGACCCTTTGAAGAAAGAAGCAAAAAGAAGAAGAATAAATAAGCTGCCAGCAGATGAAACCAACCGGTGCGAGTGTGAGTGTCACATTGAGAGGAAGCTTGTCAGTGAGGCTGTTCAGCGCCCGCTTCTCCATCAACGCTTGTGACCTCGTACGGGACACGTCTAGCTGAGTCGGAGAGCCAAATGCCCACCTTTGATGGCCGCGCCTGAGCTGAAAATACGGCCGTTCCGTCAGCCTCATAGACAATGGCTTCAGACCCATGTTGGAGAACACTACAGACGTTCTCGAACATGTTCCATTTCTACTATCGCCATTTCACAGTATAAGCTTAGGAGAAGCTCAGATCCTCCGTCGCTCTTCTTGGAATTTGCAGCCCTATGTGTTCTGTTTGCTCACTGGCTCCTTGACTTCTTTTGGCACGGGGGACTGGATACACACCTACCTTGCATACCTTGCTCGTAACCGTCCAATCGCTAACTATTTGATGTTACACGTCGGTTAAATGCAGGAACATGACGGGATTCTGTACTTCAAAAAACCGCTGCCCGCTTTCAACAAGGCAGTGGGGGCGGTGGCCAAAATAGTAATAGCAGTAATAATCCCGTATTCTAGGTGTCTCTAGATGGGGTTGGAGCGCGGGGCGGTATCTCGAGAAGATGCGAATGTTTGGCCAAGTGGCAAGGCTCCGACCCGGGTCCGGGCGCTGTTGTTTTCCCCAGCTTTGACCAAGCTGAAGAATTCGCTAAGCATCGCAAAGATGCAGAAGTGTTCGGGCATTCCGAGGCATTCAGCGTCGGTAATTTAATTAAGGGGAGGATGTTGGAAGCGTAGACAGCCGCGATGGTCATGCAAGCGTCGCTTTCTCTGGATCGGAGCCAAACAGGGATGGGAGCACACAGCTGAGTGATGCCGGCAATAGATACCGCTGGCTGTTTGATCAGAACACTTTTATGCATAGTCTGAGACGAAACACCGGTGGAGCGTGGCATTCACCGCCGTCGATGTGTCTGCCAAACGGTCAAGATGCAGACCCTTCTCAGCCAATCCCTTGACACATTGTGTTTGTTCGTGCAGCATCTAAGACCTATATGTACATACATCGAGGTAGTCTTTCCTATTCGCGGGGCCGAGGCATGCACAGGCATAAGAGGTCCTTCCTGGAGCCAGGATGATGTGCTTTGTGCTACAGCCCAAACGCTCTGCTCTCAGCCCAGGCATTCTGTCCTGTGGACGTGATCGGCAGCTCGACATAGCTTTGCACGCCCTCTGCCATGTGTCCTGGGCTTCCTACAGTGCGCTATACTGCTTTCTGGAACGCCTCCATCACCTCACATTAGTTACGGCATAAGGGGGGGTTTTCTAGCAGTCCCTTGCAGGGCCGGGATCTAGGTCGTCTCCCCGTCAATGCCGCTTCCGCGCCATCTACGTTGTGCGTTGGCGTGCCTTGCTTTCGACAATTGACCTGGTGTAGCTCACCGGCAGTAGCATGCGCGTTTTCGTCGAGACAGACGTTGGGCGGTGGCTGTGGTGTGCCCGGACATATTTGCGTACATGTAGGGGGAGCGGCCAGCTCATACGGCCACAGCATCAGCACCAAACGCCAGGCATGAAGGATGTGGCCTTTGCCACACTCGAGACGCACCTCACAAAGTCCATACACTTAGGATTAAGCGGGCTAGCTATTGGCACTTATGTCGATGGAGGAACTGAGCTGTCTCTGTAGCATATCTCGTAATTATGGGCACCAAAGGGTGCACGTAATTATTTGGCGGTCAAGGACTGTTCGTTCGATGCTCATACATGTATGTCTTTGAGAGGATTCAACTCTTTTAGTTTCATACTGCGTATTGGAGGCACACTAGCGAACTTGGTTTACGTCAGTCGAACCATCTCTGTTATGGTTCTCGAATTTAGAACCGCCTTCTCCCTCTGATCCGTGCTCCCCTAGACCTTCTGGAAGCTACAATCCCGTTGTCAATTCATAGCACGATTATCCATTACTTGCCGAGCAACACGTGTACTTCGTACACTCGGTTGGGAACCTGGTGGAGCTGGCTAAGGTCTCGAGCTTTCCTGTTTTTGTGCCGCTCATCAATGTATCCCGTTCACCTTCAGCTTCCGCTTCCACTTCCAAGGTTACATAAGGATCGAGAACGGAAGAAAGCTCCAGTATAATAAAGTACCTGTACTTGGGGCGGGAACAAGTGGTGGCTCCTTGTACAACCCTGAGATGGGGACTTGGCTTGGGCTACTGTAGGCTGCTATGCGGTGTTCCACAATGGAGAATCTTGTAACTTCGATCTCAATTTACCTGACCGCTCCATTATCGTAACAGACCTTGATGGCCCAAGTGTGCATTGCGACGGCGCGCACATCTATCTCCACGAACCCTCTACGCATGACCTGGGTGCAATATTTGCGCGCTCTTCGGGAGTACCGATCAACAATGCTAGGCGAATTTAGTCGTCCAAAAGAGGAGGCAATCATATGTTATAAAAAGCACAGCAATGAAATAAGATAGACGAGTAAGCATCTGTGTGCCAACAGTTTGCATAGGTACAATCTATGCATTCAAGGGAAAGCTTCTAAGACGCACACCTTGTTCGTTCCATTCTTGGAATGGGCTTCATAAAGTTGCTGGGCTTAAACGAGGTATCCCGCAGTATGGAGTCTGGTTTGTACACCACGCATTGACCTAATCGGTGTTTTCATCGCATACACACACACCCTGAAAGACATGGGAGGAGGGGGGGGGGAAAGCCTGGAATAGAACGAACGAGTTGCGTTGGGTGGCGGCCTTTTTCACTACGTATACTCCATATGCGGGATGCGGCTAAGCAAGTTTTGCAATGGGATCTGATCTCAGACTGGGTCTCTAAGATTAGCAGGGTCAAAGAGGCTAGCAAGTGCCGGCCCGAGCGTCCGGTGAGATCGATGATGAGGGTCCTCGTCCACGTGTGCATTTTGTCCAGCCATCGGCAACAGGAGAGAGCAAGGATCATGGCGACCACGTACCAACAGTTATTCGATCTGCACCAAGCCTCACTTCCGCCGTCCCTGCCATGATGTACTGGCCAGAGGCAGCACAGCAGTCTCCACTTCCTTGCGTAGCCTTCACAAGAGACTGAGCGTCTGGGGGGGATGACAAGACCTACGAGTTTGTCAGCTACGCGTGCTGTTGTGTACCGAGGGCAGCATCTGCGTTAGGAGGCCCAAGTCACTTCATGGCAGCTCTGCTGAGCTGCTATGGCGAAAAAAAGGAGAAGAGAGGGAGTAGCATTGGATGAAAATAATTGGACGAGCTGGCCTGTGGAATGGATCCAGCAAACAAAAGAAGGAGAAAATAAACAGGAATCGGGCAGAGGGAGGGCGCGTACCGCTCATGTATAACTATTCCGGGAGCTACAGCTCTTTCGTCCCGGCTCTCTTGTTCTAGATCCTTCAGCCCATTCCCATTTGCCTTTTCTAGATTGCCTCTTCCACTTCCTTTTTTCCAGTCGTTATCACATTTGGCTACCTCTAAGCCGTCGCCCCCATACAGGAACCTTGCCTGATTAGCCCACAAAAGACTGCAGACAAGATCTTTTGAACTTTTGCCTTTTGTCTTAGTGCCGGTTATCATCGAGTCATAACTGAAGGCCCAAGGGGACCCAAGAGTTGGTCCCGCCGTTTCCCGCCTCTCTTTCAACCCAACCACAGTCAGCGCGGGTCAGAACAGCGGCTATCTACCAGCAGAATTGCAGTGAAGAGCATCGGTACAAGGCTACTAGCTGAGAGCGTGTTTGCCTGCCCGATTTCGAAGCGGAGACCTCACTCGGGGGGTCAAAAGCAAAACGGATTTGACCATAAGAGTGGTATACACAATCTATATACTTAAATAGTCAGCTGCCTTACCTTGAAATCTAATCATGGTTTCGTCAAGTGGCTCTCACTCCGCCAACCATAAAAGGTACTCTTCTCCTCGCGGCGGCATCTCTCCCTATGCAGCGCAGTACGCGGACCGCAGATCCAACTCCTACACCCACAACGACTCGCGAAGCGGCATGATGAGTGATCGGGACGGAACCGAAGAACCAACCACCCAGCGGAAGAGAATCGCCGTTGCGGTAAGATGCTCCCTTTCCTTTTCCTTCTTCCGTTTCCTTGGCTTGACTTGATTCGATATTGCAGCTGCCGTTACTTTTTCTATTCAATCCTTGTTGTCATTTCGACCCTAGAGACGAAGATGCTAACCAACTTGACGGCAGTGCATGCGATGCCGTAAGAGAAAGATACGATGCACGGGCGACAGCGGAAATGGCCAGCCGTGCCTTAACTGCAAGAATGCTGGATTCGAGCCATGCCAATTCCTTCGAGTAAGACGCCGTCCCCTCTCCCATCATTAATAGTAACCCAAGTAGAAAGCAAAGAACAGTAGCTAATAATATTGGTTTCCCATCAACAGGTATCTTCTCACGAGACGCACTTGAAGAACGAACAGCAGTTCTCTTACAGCCTGGATGTCGCTCGTAACTTCCAAGCTCGCGGATCCTCCGTTGTTCCCCCCATGCCAACGACTCCCCTGCCATCATCGTACCCAGAAGCCATGCACATGCCGAGTGGCGAGGCCCTGTCGTATAGGAACGGCTCTGCCTACGCCTACGGTAACAAGTATTACCATGTTTCAGGGTGGTCGAACGGATACGTCGACGACAACAGCATCGATTATTCGGTGTATCCGCAGTCTTATCAGCCGGTGCAGCAAGACACCGCTTACATGATGGGCTTTCGAATGGGGACAAGTCCTACTTCTTCAACCAAGCCCTCTGGTGGCAGCACGCCGTTGTATGTTGAGCCAGACACAACTGCATATGGCTATCCTGCTGGACATGCTACTGCTGCTGCTGCTGCTGCTGCTGCTGCTACAGCGGCGACCATGGTGCATCGTCCTGCCCCCAGCGCTGATGCAGGCACCAACTTTGCCTTTCAAGGCATGACTTCTGGACTGACCAACCCAATGAGTGCCCATGAGAGAATGCTCCCGACGCCATCAACACGCTCCTTGACAAGTGTTCCGCAGCAGCATCCCTACCGCGCGGAGTCCATCTCATCAGCCTACAGCAAGACTTCCCAGTCCTCCACCGGCAGCTCCTCTCCCGCGGCCCTCTCCGAGGCGGCAACCGCTTACAACAGCTTTGAGAGCTCGCCACTGACCTCTTATCCCACTCCCACTGCAACAAGCTCTCATCTTGCACGCAACAGTGAGGCATACACTACAGCTGCTGCTTCATCCCTGGACGCCATCATGGCGTCGTCTGACGAGCCGCTTCGAATGACTGCCCCCGAGATGACGTACAAGTATACCGACACGACGAGGCGATATGCCAGTACCTATACGGGAGCTCTTGGGGGTTATCTCGCAAGTAGTCATGGCCACTCTCACTACACCATCAGCGGGGATGAGAATGACCGAAAGTCTGGTATGCGTGCTTGAGCGAGCGAACACATCCATTGGTAATAGAGCCGCAACAATGGTTTTACGCAATCTTGCAAGGAGTTTTGTTGTTACGTTGTTCTGAAGTTCCCCAAGTGTGTACTATCTGTTTGCAATTTTTTTCTTTGGATAATTTTTTTCCTCCGTTTTAATTGTCCTCACATTCATTCCTCCCTTGAATCACATTACGCCATGAGCACTCATGTCGTCCATTCCTCATCATTTTGGTCTTTTTCTGTGAGATCGAAGCGCAGCTCGCAGATTGACTAAAAAAAAGGGTGACTTTTTCAAGCTACGAGGAGATTACAACATGATCACACAGCCTGCAGGACAAGCCTCCTCGCCAACACACGCATCAGAGCGCCGCCTCCCCTGTTCCAGGTGTGCAAGCTGAGCAACGAATTCAGGGGAATAGCTTTATCGCCAAGAGCCAAGATTTATTTTTAATCACCTCGGCTGCCCAGACGCACAAAATTCAAGATCGGTTGCATTGCGTCTCTAGTAGCCGACCATCATTGGCCGTTGCTCGGAATGTTTTGGCCGCTGCATATGCATCTACGCCACCATATGCGGATTTCACTTCTGAACCGTCACTCTAATAACAACTGGTCGTTTCCTCTTGTCTTTGCGTGGACGCACGGCCCTTTTGCCATTGCGTCTCGTATTCTACATTTCTTTTCCCACTTGCCCATGTTTGAGATTTCCTTTATTTGTTTGGCAGGTTTTTGTTCTCGGTTGTTTGTCCTTTTGTTTGCTGTTTGCTTGTCATTGGCTCTTCTCTTGCGAGTTTACACCGGGCATTCGTTGTTCCATTCTGCTTTTTCCCCTGGTCCCTCCCACGGCATATTGCATTCAGGCGACTAGAGAAAACTCTGACGGGCCACAGAAAAGTTGGAAAAGGACAGGGTACAAAGGAAGGATTCTTTAGGAGCGGTGAGCGGGGAGAAGGGGGGGAGACTAGGAGAAAATGATGAAAACTGATTGTTGAAGAAAACTTCACATGAAGAGCATTGTGGATGTTGAAGCTACGGCCCCTACTCTTTCTTTTCTTTTCTTTTCTCTCCTTAATCATGTGGGTTTGTTATGGTGCTAATGTTTTGTTCCTTTTCTCATTTTATTTACAGAGGTGGCAATGTAATACAGGTGAGGGAGATGGGGATTGTGTGGCTACTGCTACATTTTGCGGGCTTCTTCTCTGGCCTCAACTTCAACGTAGAGGCTAGGAGTTACGTAACCGAGCTCTAGAAAAGAAAAAGTAGGAAGAGCAGTCACATGTCAACGGGAGATGATGGGAAAATAGACAGCCAGGTCATATGCAGCCGAATTTTACAGAATGTACTTAGACACAATGCAGAAGGCATTCGCCCACTCCCCAAACAGCCTCATAAACAATCGTAAGATGACCAATGAAAATACTTTGAAGCATCTTGAGATGACGGATGGTATTGAGAAAAAAATCATGAAAGTGTGGTTACGTCAAACCGCGACCCTGTTGCACGACATGCGCCGTCAAGGGCACCATCTGTTTCACGTCCTCGGGGCTGCTGCGTTTTCTTTGGAAGATCAAGTCGCTTGCCGTGAGTCCTTTTTTTTCTATTGTCTTAAGTGAAAGAGGGGGGCGGGGGAGGAGGTGTGCATATGAGAGGAGGTAAGAAACATCAATCGAATACACGGCACAATGTGTCAGAAAGACAAGCTGTGCTTTATGAAAAGCTGTGCAAGGACATGACGAAAGGCGGTAGCAAAGAATGCACTTGGCTCGACCTCTTTCTTTGGCCTCTTCATCTATCTGGCAGTGCAGCGGTTCAAAGCGGAAGGGGGTAGTTGCATCTGATATCGTCTGGGGAGAGCAATAAAACCAAAATGTTGTATGAGGGTGCGTAAATAATGGGAGAAGGGGTAAAGGAAGATGAAGGCTCGGTAATACGAATGTGTGACAAGCTAAAGTAAACGTGATGGCAGCACTTTGGGAAGGATGAGACGGCACAAGACAAAAGAGAGACATGTATCGTAACAGTAGATGCTGAAAGTAACAATAACGTTGTGGTGTTGTAAACGACGACGCTGTGTCTAAGCGCAGCCAATCTGCAGGAATGGTTGGAGAGCGTTTGACAAGGCATCCTATTTCTAGGCCCTGGCTGTTTGCTATCGAGCAAGGTCACTGGAGGAACGGGAAAGAAGGCGGTAAGTGGTGCAGATGCATATCAGGTATGCATGCATTTCGAGGTCGTACAGAAAGAGCAAGGTCGACCAAGCATTGTGAAGAAGGTTGGTATTTTAAGGAAACGCTCTCACACCGCAATATGGACATGGAGAAGCATTAGACAGTGGGGGGAGGGGGAGGGAGTGAAGAGGGCCAAGGAGTTGAGTCATGAGAATAAAATTGGTGTATAATTGCTCTCGTGACATGCAAGAGTCGATCTATTTGAGGCCAAAGAATCGCCGGCTGAGCACCGTCTGCTGCAGTTGTAGCACACCAGCTTGGACTCCATCCACGATACATACTTCTTTGGCCCTGTCCTGGCCGTACTCCTGCATGATTATGGTGCTAATCATGTCTTGCAGGCCTCCCATGCCGCCGCAGCCCATGACGACACAGCTGACGTTTCCGGAGGAGAGCAGCCGCTTGGTAGCTTCCCTAAGACGCATGTTGATTTGATCTTGCGAGATGGTGTGAAAGTCACCTGCATTAAGGCCTGTGGAAAAGACACCGGCGAATCTGTCGTCATCAACCCCTGAAGATGATGTAGGAGATGTGAGAGGCTGCGGTTGGCCCAGAAAGGCGGCGACCCCGTTGGAGAGATTTGTCTCCCAAAAGGCCCCAGTTGTTACGATGCCCCATTGCTGCTGTTGCACGCCAGATTCGACAGTAGGTACAAGAGATAGAGCAGTCAGAATACTAGCTTCGAATATACCTATTACAGGAACAGGCTTGAGCGAATGGGCAAGTCGCTTGACCAGGGGGTGAACGCTGAAGCACGCAACGAGCACGGCGTCAAATGTCTTGGACTGGAAAAGAGTATTGAACTCTGGGTCGCCGACAACAGCTTGGACACTGGCCTGTATGTCCTCGCCATTGTCTATGCTCGCCGGAGAGGGTTCCGGGGCAGTGTATGTACTGATGGATACGGACTCGAGAGAGTCAGCTAGGAATTTTGGCGGGCTACGTTGATTGGGTGGGCTTGTGGCATTACTGGAGTGAGAGCTGCTATTCTGGTTGCGGCTGCTTCCATGGTCTTTGTCATGACGAGGGAGGAGTTGGGATTGAGGAGGAGGATGTGGATGTTGGAGGAGTCGTTGAGGAAGGACATGGTGGATGAGCTGAGTTGATGAAGAAGAAGAAAAGTGAAATTATTAAGAAGATTAGGGGGTTGATCAAGGTTAAAGAGAAATAGAATGGGGATAAGAAAGAAAGATTAAGCCCCAGGACATGGCCAGAGAGTTTTTTTTATCATCACAATGTTTGATGCTGACAGCTTCATCCGACTTTTGGTGTTGAGCCTTCATCTCACCCACGGCGCTGCGGGGTATCACGTGACGGCGCAAGCCCCCCTCTGACGACAATTCCGACCCTCTATTCGCACCGCCTCCAATCGCCGGGCTCCCCCCACCATGACCGTCAGTTAGTAGACACGACTGACGACGCCTCCACACTCGAGCCAGTGTTCCAGCTCCTCACCAGCAGACGCAGCCGAAGCCTCGCCCAACGCCGCATTTCCTTGAGCCTCTCTCGCCTGCTGATTGAAGCATCGCCAACATGGTCCCTCCCATCGGTACGTGCCTGCGGAATCCCTCGCTGCTCCCTGTGATGCCTCCCCCCTGAAGCTGGCAGCTCAAGCTTGCAGCTGCTGCCGAAGCTCCTCCTGGCTGAGCCACGGGGGTTCTAGGGGTGTTCTCTGCTGATACCCGGAGCGTCTTGCAGTTCTCGACGGCGGCACCGGTTTCCTCAAGGTCGGATATGCCGCCCAAAACTTCCCCGAGCACCAGTATCCGTCCATTGTCGGCCGGCCGATCCTCCGGTCCGAAGAGCGGACGGACAATGATGTGATCATCAAGGATATCATGTGCGGTGACGACGCGGCGGCGGCCCGGACGATGCTCCAGATCAGCTACCCCATGGAGAACGGCATTGTCAAGAATTGGGAGGATATGCAGCATCTCTGGGACTACACCTTCTTCGAGAAGCTCCAGATCAACCCGCAGGGCCAGAAGATCCTGCTCACCGAGCCTCCGATGAATCCCCTAAAGAACCGAGAGAAGATGTGCGAGGTCATGTTTGACCGCTACGGCTTTGGCGGAGTCTACGTTGCCATCCAGGCTGTGCTGGCGCTGTACGCACAAGGTAATGCCCTCCCCTCGTCTTTTTTCACGCACGCACGCATGCAGCATGTCACCGTCATTTTGCACCAACAGCTAACGGTCTGGAAACTGTGCAGGTCTGAGCTCTGGCGTCGTCGTCGACTCGGGTGACGGTGTCACCCACATTGTGCCCGTCTACGAATCCGTCGTGCTGAACCACCTTACCAAGCGATTGGATGTCGCTGGCCGAGATGTCACCCGCAACCTGATCAAGCTGCTCCTGCGCCGAGGCTACGCTCTCAACCGAACCGCCGACTTCGAAACAGTCCGCCAGATCAAGGAGAAGCTCTGCTACGTCTCCTACGACCTCGAGCTTGACAAGCGCCTGAGCGAAGACACGACCGTGCTGGTTGAAGACTATACCCTCCCTGACGGCCGAGTCATTCGTGTGGGAAGCGAGCGGTTCGAGGCACCCGAGTGTCTGTTCCAGCCTCATCTGGTGGACAATGAATCTCCCGGACTGGGCGAATTCTTGTTCAACACAATCCAGTCGGCCGATGTGGATATTCGAGCATCGCTGTTCAAGGCAATTGTGCTGTCTGGAGGCAGCAGCATGTACCCGGGTCTCCCGTCGCGACTGGAGAAGGAGCTGAAGCAGCTGTGGCTGACACGAGCGCTCCAGGGCAACCCCGAGCGCCTGAGCAAGTTCAAGGTGCGCATAGAGGATCCTCCCCGGAGAAGACACATGGTGTTCCTGGGCGGTGCGGTGCTGGCCAACATCATGGCCGAGAACGAGAGCATGTGGGTGACCAAGGCGGAGTGGGAGGAGCAGGGCGTCCGGGCTCTGGAGAAGCTTGGGCCACGATGAGAGTAGAGTAGTCAGTCTGCTTACTGTGCGTACGGGTGGTTAGAATCGTAAAGGGAGGAGCGGGAATGACGAATTATTTACATGGCTAGATGAAGCATTAAAAGACGTGTTTTTTTTTACTTATACCGTGATTTCCTCTAGTCGTCAGTAGTGATTCGAGGCTGTTTGTGATGAATACGCATCCCAGTGGCGAATTGGCGTTGGATTGGCCAATGCAGATTGCCCGTGTCCCGCCAAAATTGCAAAAGGCTATTTAGGCGATTTCAACAAACCTGAAGCTATTCCTCGACAAAGAAATAGTCCATAAGTTGCAATTTTGAAGACAAGGCATTCACACCCCCATATACGGCTTAGTCATCAGCCACAACGGCGCATGTGCTCCCTGCAATTTGTTTATGATGAACCGTAATTGACTTGATACCGCGCCATCGCAAACATCATTCAACACTCACAAGTCATCTGCATCCATTTCTCTCTCCCATCATCCATTGTCTCTCTTTTTTTTCTTTCCGCTTCAGCCAACTTGTACTATTCATTCATCATCCACTGATTGTCCCTCTTCTACTTTGTACCACCATTGGCGCCGTTTCCTTCCGCCAACGCCACATCTTTTTGTTTCTCCGCACCGGCTAAAGACTGCATCAGCTGAAAATCCCGTTTGGCGCAGATTGTGTGTCTTATTTCGTTCCATCTGAACCACCACTCACTAACTATCCCAACGTTGCATCGTCTGGGTCTCGCGACTTGTCCATCGCCACGTGCGAATACGGAGCAACCACGTATCAGATGCCAATTGCTAGCTCGCTGTCGCTCTCGTATAGCATAGCATAGCATAGCATAGCATCGCTACAGAGGCGAAAGACGGCAACGATCTGTTTCGTAACTAACAGAGTCGCGAAAGAGCCACGGCCTGAGTCGCATCGTGTGGGTGCGTGCATATTTACTCGCCGCAGCTACTCCACTCGCTCACGGGCCAGCTGCTGCTCGAGAGCCTCTGCTCTGGACAAGAGGTCCTCAAGCGTCGTGTCTGAATCGACCGGCGGCATCAGAGCTGCAGGCTGCGGCATCGCTCATGCTGACAGGCGTCGTGGCGTCTCGCTCGCAAGTGAAGCCGGGATAAGCCCTCCATCAATCCCGGAAACAGCATCGACAGCCATAGAGAGAGAGAGAGAGAGAGAGCATCTTCGCCGAGATCCGGCTGGCAGCTGCCTCGTCCATATCACGAAAAGTAAAAAGTTTCAAGTAGCACCACGTACATCATATCACGGTAGTTGAGATGAACATGACAAACCCGTCCACTGGGACGTCCGGGCCCGGCAGCGGAAAGACCGCCAGCGTCATGAATGCAAGGGGCCTCCAGACAACGAAGCGGAGCGTCCTGGCGGCGTTTGAAGGTGCGTGCTGCTGATTCGCCGTCTCTCTATTTTTTCCCTTTTCGTCTTTCCCACCAGCATTGCCATGCCTGGCTTTATTTTACCCAAAAAGCACCGACGTATTTCACCTTCCCCCTCCAACCAACCGATTTATTCAACACTTGTTCCTTACCCACTCAAGATCCACCTTGCAAATAACCCACCTTGTGCCCTTTTTCATGCCTTTGCCTGAACCCGATTTGTTCCTGTACACCATCTTGAGCGGCATTCGGGCATATATTGCTACTCCTGGTGGTGTCACCTCTCATCACCATCGTCATCATCACTGTCCAAAAAAAGAAGAGGAAGAAAGAGAAAAAAAAATCCTCTCGCTGGTCAGGCGACGATAATATCCCCGACATCCACCAAGGCGGCATCAAGTTCGCCACACTTGTTTTCCCCTTTCTTCACCTTGCTGAGCCACACCATTTATCCACCGCCCTGGGCAAATCCTTTTTGACTTATTATGTTCTTCTTTCCCATCTGCATGGTTCGGGGCTCTTGAAATCGCCCCCCCTTCTCCATTCTCCCCATACATACCCAGTTATTCCTTCGTTGTCTGTTAGTCAGATTCCCTTACCCGTGCCAAGACCCGCGTGGGTTATATTAGACGATACCCGATCTGGCTCATCTAGCAAGGCTACTCTTTTAACCAGCCGTCTAACCTGGCATTAACCTCATCTCATCTGCTTACCCACACACACATAGACAGATGCCTTTGCATACATACCCAACACACACCACGCGCGTTTAGTCTCAGTCTCAAGCCTTATTCTTACTCTCTCTCTCTCTCTCTCTCTCTCTCTACTGCTCTCATTTTTGCACTCATATCAAACACATCAAACAAATCCCCTCGTCCTTTAATACCGCGCCGCCTGTGCCTGCACCTCAGCCATGCCTCTGAGGCTAAGGCCGGGCTATCCTCACTCGTCGTCGTCGTCGCACCACTTCTTTGGGTCATCATCCTCATCCTCATCATCCGCTCACCGCCTATATACAGATGGCCGCGATCAGTCAGCCGGGTACCAACCCAAGGCACGTGTAACCGAACGATACCGGATCATTGGCTTCATCAGTAGTGGAACATATGGCCGCGTTTACAAAGCCGTAAGCAGGACCAACAACGGCGAGGGCATCGCCGTTGTCCGGACGTCCAGCGGCCTCACCCCCACGTCAAACTCCAGCTCCGGCCAGGCGCCCATCGAGGTGGCCATCAAGAAGTTCAAGCCCGATAAAGAAGGCGAACAAGTCAGCTATACCGGTATATCCCAGAGCGCTATCCGTGAGATGAGCTTGTGCAGCGAACTTCGCCACTCAAACGTGATCCGTCTTGTCGAGATCATTCTCGAGGACAAGTGCATCTTCATGGTGTTCGAGTATGCCGAGCACGACCTTTTGCAAATCATCCACCACCATACCCAGCAGCCACGCCACCCCATACCACCAGCCACGGTCAAGAGCATAATGTTCCAGCTGCTCAACGGCTGCCAGTATCTTCATACCAACTGGGTTTTGCACCGCGATCTCAAGCCTGCCAACATCATGGTGACATCTGGCGGAGAGGTCAAAATCGGTGATTTGGGCCTGGCCCGCCGCTTTGACAAGCCGCTGCATTCGCTCTTCAGCGGCGACAAGGTCGTAGTGACGATATGGTACCGCGCTCCAGAACTCATCCTGGGGTCGTATCACTACACACCCGCCATCGACATGTGGGCCGTGGGATGCATCTTCGCAGAACTGTTATCTTTGCGTCCGATATTTAAGGGTGAGGAAGCCAAAATGGACAGTAAAAAAACGGTTCCGTTCCAGAGAAACCAGATGCACAAGATTGCGGAAATCATGGGCATGCCGACCAAGGAGCGTTGGCCTCTGCTTCCCGCGATGCCCGAGTACAACCAGCTCAACACGCTCTCCGCGATGCAGCACAGCACCCACAGCCATCACCATCACAGCCATCACCAGACGCCGTCCCCCAGCCGTGGCTACCCATCCACATCCAGCCTCGAGAAGTGGTACTACAGCACCATCAACAACAATTCCGGCGCTGGATCCGCTGCTTCAGGCCCCAACGGCCAGCCCGCGCTCCAGTCCCTCGGCGCAGAGGGCTACAAGCTCCTCGCGGGCCTCCTCGAATACGACCCGGAAAAGCGCCTCACCGCCGCGCAGGCCCTGCAGTCCGTCTTCTTCAGCTCAGGAGATCGCGTCAATGCAAACTGCTTCGAGGGCATCAAGGTCGAGTACCCTCACCGCCGCGTCAGTCAAGACGACAACGACATAAGGACCAGCAGTCTCCCAGGGACGAAGCGTAGTGGCCTTCCGGACGACACGCTCCTGCGGCCGGCCAAACGCATGAAAGAGTAGGATTATTTCGCAAAATGGCCGGATTGGCTCCAAACACAGATTGATTTCAACAAGGACTCACTTTTTCTCATGCTCGGCGGGCGTTTTTGATAGATTTTTGTTCCAGCGGTTATGGGACAAGCGAGGGTATACATGGGGCGCCATTCATGTTTGATTGTCTTTACTGTTCATCATTTTGGAAGGGCGCGCAATTAGGGGATTTATAGCGTTACGGAGTATCAGACGGGCAAACAAAGGCGCAAGACAGGCAAGCGATTATATTGGTATAGAAAGAAACAAATTAGGTTTTTTCAAAGTTCGAGGTGTGGGTTATCCATCCCACGCGCGAGAAGATAAACTTGTAGACTCAAGGAGATATTAATGAGACAGGCAGTTCAGGTCCGTGAACCAAAGTCACTCACAAAACAAAACAAAAAAAAGCCAAAAACAACGATAATGATAGGTAAGATGGATAAATATCTCCTACATTAAGTGTACATTACAAAGAAAAAAGGGAGGGGAGAGAAAAAAACTCCAGCTACGGGAGCCATATAGCCCCAGACTCCATCCTTCTTTCTCTCCCTTATTTTTTTCTGCAACTTCACCACTTTTCGTCCCCCATCTTGTGCTGCTATCCCCTCTCTCTCTATCACACTCTCTCTCTCATAGTAAGAAGATGGAAGATGTAAAAAAGGAAGCGCGGGGTATTTGAACATTAACTAAAAAAAAAGCGTATTGCGTTATAAGAGGAACAAAAAAAAAGATGCTGAGATGCGCTTCAAGATAAGACGAAGCTGGCGAGAGTTTTGAAAAAAAAAAAAAAAAGACAGGAAAAGAAAAGAAAAAAAACAGAGTCACACACAAAGAAAAACCACGTTAGAACAGCACAGACGATTTTGTCCCTCCCACAACAAAGACATGGTATTCACAGCTCGGTTCCATCACCCTCTCCTCCTCTGAGATCCTCCTCTCCAATACCTTCCATCTCCGGATGAGATGACGTCTGTCACACTATCCATCGAGCTCTTTTCCTCCTCTGGCGAATTATATAGATGACGGTGCGCATGTCCGGCCAAAAAAAAAAAAGACAGCCATCCACCGGACAGAAGATGACCGCCAGACCGGGACAGCTCGCGGGGCCGGGTATAGGCCCAGCGCAGAAAATTAATGGGGGGATCCGTAAGCGGGTACCGGGATTGTATGCATCATTGAAAGATTTCCATTAAACGTCGTAGTTTTGCGAAACCAAAAGCACAAGGAGGTGTGTCGTTTATTTCTTGACGGGAGCGGCGGGGGCCTTGACGTTGTTGGAGAGCCAGGCCAGGCCCTCCAGCAGGCCTTCACCAGTGGTAGCGCAGCTGGGAACAACGTACCAAACCTTGTCCTTGAGCTTGGAGAGCTCAAGAGCCTCGGTGACTTCTTGGGGTGACATGGCTATTAAGAAGAGAGATCCGTTAGCAACAAACAATATCTATGGGATGAAGAGGGGAGACGCAAAGGGGAGGGGTGGCGCACCTTCTTTAAGATCCTGCTTGTTGGCAAATACCAGGAGCAGGCTGTCCTTCATTTCTCGGTCGTTGATAATGCGATGTAATTCCTGTCGGGCCTCTACCATGCGGCCTCGATCGGCAGAGTCAATGACAAAGATGAGACCTTGGGTACCTGTTAAAGTTAACCTTGATTAGCGCTCACTCAGCTTCACGCGCAGATGCGAAGAGCAACCTACCGCTGAAGTAGTGCCTCCACAGAGGACGAATCTTGTCCTGGCCACCGACATCCCACACATTGAACTTGACGTTCTTGTAGGTGACGGTCTCGACGTTGAAGCCGACGGTGGGAATGGTGGTGACGTCCTGGCCCAGCTTGAGCTTGTACAGGATTGTTGTTTTACCAGCAGCGTCAAGACCCAGCATCAGCAGTCGCATCTCCTTTGATCCGAAGATCTTGCTCATAACCTTGGAAAGTTGGCCACCCATGATTGCGGTATCTGCTTGTTTATTCGACTTGAGTTAATGCTCGGTGTATTAAAGCGCTTCGTTGCGGTTCGATTCCGTAGCGGCGAGGTAGAAAGGAGATTTAGAGGCGAGCGGGCTGAGAATGCGTAGGTCGTAGGGGGAAAAGGAGGGAGGGGCTTGCAGCGTCGCAGAAGCAAGTCGCAAGAAAAAGTTGTAGAATGAAACGGAATTTGGATGCAGGGAGCGAGGTCTACTGGCAAGACATTCTTAGTTAGCAAAAAAGAATCCCCAGACAGGTTCATCACACACACGCGTTTGCATTGCAGCAAAGCCTCATCTCATTTCCACCCCCCCTCTCTCTGTCTCCTGATGCTGAACCGCCCGCTGAAAACGCAGATGAAGACAAATAAGGAACAGGGGAGAGGAAAGGGGAGGGGAAAAGGTGCGCCATGTCGCCGTCTCAAACTCACCTCTTGGAAACAACACTCGGGCTCTTTGAAGCTGCAACGGCTGTAGATGGTCAAAACGTATGAAGGCGAGGACTGCGAGGCAAAACGCGCGCGACAGCCAAAAGGAACGTGAATAGAATGGATGGGATCAAAGGGCCCCAAGAGGTACGAAATCCGACACGGGAAGAGAGGAAGAATGGGAAAAGGAAATTGTAAGAAGAACAAAAGAGAGAGAGCGGGGGCAGAAGACGTCAAGCGGCAGGACGATTTGCCAAGTCGATCGGGACGAGCTCAACAAGTCAGAGCTTCGTTTTTTTTGGCTGCCGGTGATGGTTTGCAAAGGAGGGACGAAAGATGCGATGCGACGCGCACGTGTGGGAAAGAGGCTAACGTTGGACAGGTACAGGTACAGGTACAAGTAACAGGCGCAGGCGTGCAGGGGGGGGCATTAGGTGGCCTCTTCTCTCGCTAATTGCCCATTGAATTGAATGATTTCCAGCACCGCAGGCGATATTTGCGGCGCGATGGGGCCCCCCAGGCAATGTAAGTGCTCAATGCAGCGCAGCGCACTCCAGGGCCCTTCAGCGGGTGCTAGTACCTGGGCCAGGGCGCTAGGCCCAGCGTCGACCGCCGCTAGGGGAGCGTGGCCAATGGCGGCAGTGCAGCGGGTGCAGTCAATTTTCAGGGGTAGCCGCCTGATAATCTCCGCTCCTCGCTGTTTAAACAGCAGCCCACGGCGTCGTGCATGTACATGTACATGGCCTCTGTAGGGGCCATCATTTGGGGGGGGGAGGCTCCACTGCAGGGGGCAGCCATTATTAGCATCAAAATACCTGTATATGTATATATACTAGCAGGCTTCTGGTGCCTGTAAGTATTTTACAGAGGTGTCACGGTACGCAAGATACTTGTGCAAGGATCAGGTGAATTGATGGAGGAGGGCGTTAGTCCTTATTGGTGTTTTGTTGCTTGTTACTTGTCGCACAAGTTTTAACTCGAACAACATCGTAAACAAGACAACACATTAAAAAATTCTATCAAGAAGGAAATGACTCGAAAGAAGGAGTTTAGCAGCAACCACCTTCGCTCTATGGATTAAACTAAGCGGAGACAATTAACCGTAAAACAATGTATTTTCTAAGAGAAGCCACGCAACGGAGAAAATAATAATAATAATCTATCAACACCTATTCGACACCCACCAGCCTACCCTAAATACACGCAAACAAAACATCATCAAAGCCAGCAGTCAAACTGCATCAACATAAACCCCAAGCTCATGCCCGCCCCGTACAATCGTATCCATCACTTTTTAAACTCGGCTCTACTCTTAAATCCAACCTTCATCGCCCCCCTCACACCTGCCCCATCCGGCAGCTGGCCTGACCCCCACACCGTCTCCCAGAAAAAAAAAACCACGATCTCGCGCGCGGGAATAATGCCGAGTACATAGACACGGCGTTTTCAGCGTAGATCCGATGCTGAAATCGTAAGCTCGTAAGCAGGATCTAGAAGCCCGTTGAAACATCTTGGCGGACTCCGATGATCGAAAGAAGAAGGAAACGAAAGAGTCGGAAAAAGTCGACCAGTCCATAGTTGGCAGGTTTACAGGCTACCTTTACAGAATGTATACGAGCACGACATTTATGCCTCTCTTTGGCCGTTTCTCCTATAAATTCCCAGTCTTGATCCATATCTGACCTCAGTCCCTCTCCAATTCACACCTCCTACCAGCTCGTGAATCAATCCAATAAACATGAGATTCTCATCGGCCGTCTCCGCGGCTCTCGCTGCTTCCCCTGCCCTTGCGGCTCCCACCGCCTCGGCCGCCTCGCCTGCCCGGGTTGTCTATGCCAACTCCGGCCACATCTACCTGGCTTCTTATGACGGCTCCAAGTTCACAACCACGGCCAATTCGTCTTTCCCCAACACGGATCCCTCGTGGCTTGCCTTTGTCGAGCCCAACCTCCTCTACGCCGTCAACGACATCGCCTCAAACACCTTCCTCTACAACATCGACATCAACGGCAACACCATCAAGCAGGTCACCAACAAGCAAGGCTCCGGAGGCGTCGTCCACCTCGAGGTCAACAAGGCCAAGACCCGCATGCTGGGCGCCGGCTACGGCTCCGGCAAGATCGACGTCTGGAACATCGAAAACGGCGGCCTGAAGCTCATCAAGACGATCCAGTCCCCAGGTCCCCTCGGCCCGAACCAGGACGGCCCTCACCCTCACCAGTCCGTCAACGATCCCACAGGCCGCTACTTCTTCGTCAACGACCTCGGCACCGACTCCATCCTGGTCATCGACTCCCAGAACGATGCCTTCAACATTGTCAACCGCGTCAACATCGTGCCCGCCGGCTCTGGCCCCCGCCACGGCGTCTTCTACCCGTTCGGCGCCGCCCAGCCATCTCATTACTTCGTGCTCTGTGAGCTAGGCAACGTCGTCATCTCTTACAAGCTCAACTATACCGACAACGGCAAGGGCGTCGAGTTCACCACCACTCAGGTCCTCAACACCTTTGGCCCCAACAACCAAGTGCCCGCGGGCGCCGGTGCCGGCGAGCTCGTCCTCTCTCCCGACAACAAGGACCTGTACCTGTCGAACCGCCTCACTGGGCAGGCGACGGATAGCATTGCTCACATCAAGATTATCCAAATCGATTCCAATAGCGTTGCGCTCCTTTGGATCGACTCCGTCTCCTCGGGTGGCACTGGCCCGAGAATGTTTAGCATCAGCAATGACGGCAACACCCTTTTCGTCACGAACCAGAATGGTGCTCTTGGCGTGGCCGCCATCTCCCGAAATGCCACCAGCGGCTCCCTTGACCCCAATTTCCACGGCACAATCAGCAATAGTGCATTTGGCGGTGATGGTCCTCAATATATTAAGCAGCTTCAGTGAGAGGTAATCCTGGTTTGAGGAACCCGCTTGGTCTCATCAATGACATGAACTGTCGTGTGGTCACCAAAAAGAGGAGGAATGATGTTAGTAGGAACTGGATGCACTTGGGAGCCAAAAATAAAAATAAAAATAAAAATACATGTATCATTCTTGCATAATAAGAATCTTTTTGGGGGAATTGATAAAAGTTGCATCATAGGCTAAGAAAACGTGATCACTATTGCACCAAAACTCCGCATTTGCCCGTTCTAACCCATTCGTAACAACCTATTGGTTTTTTTTTGGTTCACCCCGTTAGTAAAAACCCCAACACCGTACAAAGCGTTGCCGCTCTCCTGTCTGGTTAAAGCATAAAAGGACGAAATAACACGGGCTTGCTGCCGGGAACTCCTTATACACGTATCCAATATGATACACCGCGCAAGGATATAAAAAAGGACGCCCGACGTTCAGGGCCGGTATTCAATGACATATCTCCGCTCTACTTGCTGTAAAGTCGTCGAATCGTTTTCCCCCTCAAACTTGAGGTCAACCTTGCCATTGGACGCCATACTATGGACTTCGGCCTTATAGAACGTCGTAGTTTGGGGATAGAGAGCAAGGACCACATGGCCAGCTTCGTAATCCTTGAGCGTGCTGGCCTGGCTTTCCGGGGTGATAGGAATCATGCTGCTGGCGCTGGATCGATATTCCTTTTGCTTGCTCTGATCGTCTGGCTCAATGTCGATAACCTTGTACCGCCGACTCTTTCCCTCGCCGAGCACCTGCGCCACTTCGCCCAGAATCCAGTCCGATGTCTGTTCACCATTGACGGCTTTGGGCTTGAACGCCACCTCGTCTCCCTTGGAGAAGAGGATCTTTGATTTGTTGGTTGAGCCAGCGGCTCCGGCAGCACCGCTCGTGGATCCCGGTGGCTCGACGCTGTCCGCCTTGGGCGGGATGCTGTTGTCGCGGTGGCTGCTCCGATCGCCATGCTTTCGAGAAGAGCCCGCCATGGGGCTGGGCACCGGGGAGTCGCCTGCGCCATCGAAATCGTAGAGGGATGCGGCCGCGGCACTTTCCCGTATGGTAGACCTCTTGGACGGGCCGGTTGGCGGTGCCTCGGCCTGTTCCTTGGCAACCACAACGGCACGCACCAGCTTCAGCTGCTCCATCAGGTTCTTGGCGGAGGTGATGTTGGTCTCGGAGAACTTGACGCCCGAGCGGCACAGATCCTCCATCAGCTTCATCATATCGGTGGGTACGCTGTCCGAATCCATTGTGCCCGCCTGCTTATCCATGCTGACGAGCTGGCTCAGGTTGTCATTGTCTGAATTGATGCCGTTGATGAGGTCGTGGAACGAATTTTTAGCCCCCTCCCAGATGGTGGCTTCCTCGCCGTGCGCACCGCCATTGTTGCGGTTCGAGCCGCGGCCGCTCCGGTTTCGTTGCGACATGTCGCGGCGGCCAGGCTGGCTGTAGTACGGCCCGAGGTCCTCGAAGAGATTGTTGACTTCGCGCTGCGCTTTACGATTAGCCATCGTGGTTCAACTCCCCCCCGGATGGGTGCCGCGCGGTTTTCGCCGACCGGCCCCAACCGTTGCGAGTCAATGACCCGAGAATGAAAAGGAAGCACGCCAGGACCAGATGGAGCGACGGAGAAGATGTGTATGCCGAACCAAAAGAAAAAACAAGAGGATGAATTGGAGGATGGGGGAACAGCACAGATGCAGGCAGAAAGAGAACGAGCCAACTTGACATTAACCACACTAACAAGCAAGACTGGGGGGGTGCTGGAGCGCATGTGGACTTACTGGCTGTATGTCTGTCGGCAACCCTGCCAGGGAGCCCGAGTGGGTGCTGCTGCTACTGCTGGCTGACTCGCTTGTGCTCGCTAATGCGTGCGTTTCTGACTCCGTCTGGCGGCAGCGCCGTGCGATCGCGACGCGTTTTTCGGGCGACGGAGGAGGAGGGAAGCGCAGAGCGATCGCGGGCGACGCACAAGAAGGCGAGCGAGGCGAGGCTATCAGAGATGAGAAATGGAAATGGAAATGGGAGAAACAACGAAGTGGCCGGGCCGGGGGATAAGTTTCAACCCATTTTATGCGCTAGGGATGGAACAAGAGACAGGCGGCCGGTTGGAAGGGGCACGAAAAGGCGATAGCCGCCGCTGGCAATCAATAAGCAGAGAGATACGAATAAGAGACTTGATCCGCTGGCGCCGGTAGCAAAGCAGCGCTTTTTTGTCGTAGTCGTATTTGTCGAGTGTCGCAGGTTTTTTTCCTCTGTTGGGGACGGAGGTTTGAGACAAGAAGTTTAAGAGGGGCGTTGCCTGCAAGGCGCGCGAAGCTTTGGTTGATGACGGATCCATTTGATCTCGAAGCTGCTCGGGGAATCTATGTCCCGCAGCCTAAGCTAGAGTCACGCCTGGGATACCTGAGCGCCTACTGAGCCCTTGGCTGTGGCAGCAGCGCTTTTGCAGGTATGGCCCCAGGTACCCAGCAGGTCAAGCGTGTTAAGTGCGCGCAGCAGCAGAAGCCCGGTAGCGTGAAGCCATCAAGCCTTCAACTGCCGATTAGCCTCTTTGCTAGCACAAGTCACTACTGTAGCCTTGCAGAATACTGCCAAGTACTCCATACTTCCAAGGATGTAATGCTGTAGCTGTAGCTGCAATTACTAGAACTACCTAGAACTAGCACTGCAAAAATACCAAGCCCAAGCCTCTCCCAACCTGCCCGTCTGGACGCCAAAAGCCCACTGATTGGGCTCCGCTGATGTTCGGGATGCGCCCGGGTGGCCGCCTCTTTTGGTGAGTTTGCATACTAGTGTAGCTGTAGCTGCAGGGCGGCAACATCCATCGGATCGACGGATCAGCCTCTTATCAAGCAGGGCGGACGAGGTACCGATGGCCGATTCACAAGGTGGTAGGTACATGTTTTTCACTTGCCAAGCATCTACTACGAAGCCTCTAATACGGAGCATCACGAGGTACAAGAAACCTAAAACGAAAGGTTGACATTTTGATAGCTAAACAAAACTTCATTTCTTAGTTGACTACGGCCATCTGTGTAGTTGTCTTGTATATAAAGCCGAAACTAGTCAGCTCAACATCATCATTTTAAAACGTTCTTGAAGTTACGACCGACATGAGCCCTCACTTCTTCGTCTCCAAGTTCACAACCCGGACAACAACTGCTGCCGTCAAACACAACCAACCCCTTAGCTAACGTTAATGTTGGCGTTGCCGGAGCTAAAGTATCCCTCCACAGCAACAATCTGGTAGTCCATGGTGCCCAGGGTCAAGCCGTGAGAAGCCCACGCGTTGAAGTGGTTCGCGGTGTTGACCGAGCCGCTGGAGCGGTGGTTGCGGCGGACCGACCAGTACTGGTAAAAGGTGGCAGTTCCGATGATGGAAGGCTGGTTGACTCGTTGCGTGCGGTAGATGTCGTAGACGCTGCCGTCAGAAGTCACTTCACCCAGCTTGGTGGCGCCAGTGGATGGGTTGTAAGTTCCAAAGTTCTCGACAATGTAGTACTCGATGAGAGGGTTGCGCGACCAGCCATAGATGGAGAGGTAGCTGTTTCCGTTGGGGTTGTAGCTACCAGAGAAGTTGATAACTCTAACGAAGAGAGTGCCATTAGCCTTGGCATGATACAAGAGAACAATCATATGAAAAGGTCCCGAGTTGCTTAGTATTGTATCTCACCTGGTCTTGCTGCCCGGCTGCCAGCCCTTGCCTCCAACAAAGTTGCCCGAGTTTGCCCAGTTGACGCTGAATGAACCTCCGGCGCCGTTGGTGTAAGTCACGCCGGAATGGCCATCGTTCCAGTAGGAGTAGTAGTAGCCGTTGTTGAAGCCGGTGCCAGGTCCAATTGCCTGACGCTTCTCCACGTCCGTGGACTCGGTTGGAGCGGACAAAACTCCAGAAATAGCGGCGAAGCCGGCAAGGAGGGAGGTGAAGGAGACCATGGTTTCGATGGCTTTCTTATTCTGACTGCAGAGGGTTATGTGAGTGTGAGTTCACTGATCGACACTTTGATGTCATGAATCCCGAGGGTTGGCATCGGGTCCTTTATAAGTCAGTTGGCGGATAATTGCAAAAGAAACGCTACAATGACTCCGTACGGCCGAATTGACCAATTTTACCCCGCCTGGAAGTGGTTTGCTTCTCATGAAGATATTACGCCTTGAAATTACATCGTGACGTGGCGATGGCTGATGACTGCCTGCTGGATCTCGTCAACACAAACGACGGCTCGAATTGTAGTATAGTTTGCCACAAGGCCTGAATTGATGGACCCTTAGCCCCGGTACATGTAAAGAAACGGCATATTTCATCTAATGGTTAACGGCTAATTTCGTCTTGGCGTATCGGGCATCAAGGTTAAAGAGAGAAAAAAAAATCCCGAACGTACGACGATTCGATATTCTCTGAGGAGCGTCTGATTTCTAGGACGTTGCATGTGGAGATGGGACAACGCGGTAAGCTACAACAGGCAGTGAAACAAAGTATTAAGAATAGACGTTTGCATGATTACAATATTCCGCACTGAAATGACGAATTATCCAGCTTTTCCGCAATACGTAAAATTATGCTCAAGGCAGACGTGGGCCCCATGTTACATCGATTTCGTTATGTTGAATATATTGCATTCCTATCCCTAACCCATATGCTTCCAATTAACCATAATGCACCCTATAGGCACCCCCTGTCCACAGCTGCATGCACCCCAAAGTCTCTTGACAAACAGGCTACGATAGTATTCTATAGGAGCCTCTTTCTATTGGCCTAGTGCCGATGAAGCAATCTGGGAAAAACGGGACTTGAAGACCATGATTTGCGGGGTGGTGGGCGGCATGGCTGCGGCTCGTTAGCGGCTAAATTGGATATAATCGGACTCGGGGGGTGCTATGCATACCTTTGGCTGCCGGGTTTTTGGGTAGCATGTCCTAAAAATGGTCTCGCCAGAGCATGGATGCAACCGTAGACTCTGATCGAACAATGGGGACGTGTTTTGCCTAAAGTCAGCTGGGAAAGGGGCACTGCATTGGGAGATGCTGTCTTTGCTGCATTCCGTGTGGAAGTAGAGTCGGGTTGATGAAGAAGCCGTCTTTGCGATTCCACGTTTCTACCATCAAGAGGTCATGGCAAACAGAATTTACAAACTTGGTCAGAGAGTGAAAGCTGCTGGCTATACTATCAGTAGCTGGTAACGCGTAGAAACAAATACTTTGCAGATATTGGTATATAGCAGAATATTTGAAGCAATGTCTTCTACTTACAACAGACTGACTAGATATATCAGCATCTTCAGCTGAAAGCATGTTCCTCCTAGTTAGACTGGTGCTTTGTATGAACTACCCTTATTCGAGCTGCCCGAGATTCCTCTCCCCCTTTCGACGCAACGAGAACAAACATTCAACCTCAAATCATCTCCATCCACCCACAGTTGCACTTGTCTTCCTAGATTGAGAGGATGTCATATTGTCCCAGAAGATTGATGTAGTATCAAGCCACCGAAGATTATTGCCTCTTTCTACCCCGATCTTTCTAATCTCTCGTTTCCACCTAAACAGAGTGCCGAATCTTCCTCGACAAGGTCTCCCAAAGAGCTCAGATTCTGTCATCCCACTGTCGACAAACAAATGATACCACATTCAGAACATCGTCTGCCTAGTTACGGAACCTCCTATGGACAGACAGCCCAAATACCAGGTCGTTTACATAAAAGACTACACATTTTCACCATAGTAAGCACAGAGGGTATTCTCCTACATAAGTACTGGGCCCTTTCCGTGTATCATGTATGGCTCTAAACAACCCAAAGAATTTGTCGCCATGAATCTGTATTCACCTTCCAGATTCCCGATCCGATGACATTGTTTGCATCTTCGCTGCAATACCAACTCTTCATGTAGCCTCGAGTTCTCGCATATTGCTTGCTATTGGTGTCCATCTCTAGGGAGGCTGGCTCCGCCATGAAGTCAGACTAATGTCTCTTAAGTGCCATCAATCCAGCCAGCCTATCATCAGCTCCAGGCATTGACGATATATCTATGGCTGCTATACACACCTCCGGGTTTATATCTCCATCTACTGGACTGGATAGTTTTGTAAGAAGATTTGATGAACTATAGTGATGGACGCTATTATTACTAGGCACTTTACCCACATTACCATGTGTTATTGAGTGTAGGCGTTCTTGAGATGTGCTGTATTGTATGTGTAAATTCAAAGTTGAACCAACATTAATACCCGAGTTGGTGCTTGCCAAATAACCTGACCGGATATATCCTCTAAGATCTTCGTAGATACATCTGCCTCTAGCACCTCGCCTCATGTGTGCTAGCGTGTACGATAAACGGCCCTACAGAGTCTTGGGATATGTATTCCATCGTAAGAGGTATTTCTTCTGGGGCGCTACTTGGTCCTTAGATGCTTCCTACCTTAGTGGGTAGGTGGATATATACGTTAAAATCACAACGTTTGGGCTGAACCTTGGCTATTGTGCGGCGTCAAGTTTGCAGCAATATAACGTGCATCATATCTACGTGTGGTACAACTTGCAAAGCTACAATCGGTAAATATTACTAGAACGCATCAAGATGTCTGATCCTTGTACTACTTCTACTGGTAATAGACATTGCTAGGTGCCTAACCAGAGAGCCTGCCGCACTCTCAACACTTTTAACTCTGCCCGTTCCCGCCACCATTCGGTTCACTCCCCACCTTCTCGCTAGCAGAAAAAGAAATACATATATATATACGGCACATTGGGTTCAGTCCTCTCGGGTTGTTCTATTTCTACAACTGTTTTTACCCCAATTACTACGTTAAATTATTAGTGTACCTTATTATCGTAACCATGGCATCAGTTACGAAACCTACGGCCTCTCTTTCAAGGCAAGAGATCCTACACACCCTGCGCTGCAAGATGGAATCATGCCATCAAGAATTGATACGCCAACGTTCGACTGATTTCCGCTGGCTCTACCAACTGAATATTGCAGATCTGGATTCGTTAGCTGCTGACATGACTCTTGAAGAAGCTGTTGACTGCTGCAATAAAGCCGTCCCGGTTTATATCTTCGCGGCAAAGCGCAGTATTTATACGTTTCTTCTGTTAGAGGTTCTCCATAACTATCTCTTCCGCAAGTGGTTCCGTCCCTACCGAAGCGAGCTTGAGTACATGCACTTTCTTGCAGGGACATTCCTTCCAGAACTCTTACCAGGCGATCTCCAACCTGGGCCCTTGGTGGATCTTGCCGTCTCCGTCCATAAAACTATTTGCGATAGGGTACAGTCTGCTCAAGATGCAGTCAGAAAGCTTGATCCAGATGATCAACAGCCACAGGACCCCAATCTCCCGAAACGATGGGGGTGGTGTCGAGGCCTGTACCTTCCTCAGATCATTAAAAGCCAGGAATATTTTATACTTCGACCGCTCTTTCGAGCACTCATCATTTCTATAAGGGGTGAAACATATAGAAACAAAGACACAGATATGAGCCAGCTGCCAGTTCTATTAATTCGTACGGGAGTAGAAGACGGGTTGAGTGCACCCATCTCGTTTGAACCAATCGCGCACAAAATTGAAAGCTTCGTCAATGGTTCCCATGGAGAGGCTGCTGCTCGCATGGCGCTTGAAACAGCGATAGATTTTGTAATCAGTTTGGAGAAGCGCGAGGTTGCAGCTTTTGGTCCCCAGCCAGATCCGGTAGCTTCTACTCGAGATCTTGAGGATGGTGGCATTTGTGGCCCAAGCGTCTTATACGAAGCCAGGACGCTGGGATGGGGAGACGAACCATTGGCTGGACCAAGCTCTCAATGGGTGATTGATGTGGAAAACTGCCCTAAAGAGTCTCCATATGGCAATCTTGATGAGAGTATGAATGAAGCAGAGATGGTGGCGCGGGCAAGTGCGACTTGGTTCGAGGAAAATCGACCTGAAGAGCCTAGAGGAATTCCTTGGAGAGGTGGAAAACATTTTTGAGAGAATGGCTAACCAGCTAGTACCTCAAGTTGACTGCCGAATGTTTTGGATGTAAGTAGGTAGGCAGCCATTATTATCTTGGTGCTAGATGAAGTTGATTTGGGATGCTGGTTGGTCATTCCCGTTTTTGTGTATCACGGCTTCCTTGAAATATTTTGGTAAAGTGTATTGCCCTAGAGGAAAGCAGATGTCGCCGATGTATTATGATTTACAGAAGGAATCAGTATTCAGATGCTGCTTATATGATGGTGAATATATCAGCCAAAACAAATCCTCAACATGAAAAAGAGCTGGCGAGGTTCTAATCATTGCGTATTCTGCAATATCTATATAAAGCAAGATATATACAACGAGTGGAAGTGTAGAGAGGGTATAAGGCCCTAACAGTCAAGATGACCAATGAAAATAGTATATTAGATCTTGTTACCATTTTATCTTGTCGATGTGGTGATTTAGTGACTGTATTGGCATGAGGGGGGTCTTTGTTGTGTTGACTGCAGCGGGCGCTAGTTAAGGTGGTCTATGGATATGACTGGGTGGATTCTCCATATTGACAGAATGTCTAGCCTGTATGCTGAACGGCCAATCCTTTTGGTGATTTTGTATGAACCTGTAAATTGAGGTAGATAGACACTAGAAAGTAGCAGGGAGTAGCAGAGAGTAGCAGAGCGTAGCAGAGAGTAGCAGAGAGTAGCAGAGAGTAGCAGAGAGTAGCAGAGAGTAGCAGAGAAGCAGAGAGTAGCAGAGAAGCAGAGGGCAGCAGAAGGTATTAAAAAATACCAAGTTATCCATATATATAGCCAGGATTTTCCCGGTAATATATCCTATTTCAACACAATGTACTCATCAAATGGTCCGAATCAACGCATAAAGCATCGTGTACATCATTATCATTGTGGCACTATATACAGAGTAAAGTAGTTTTTATATCGTAAACATTACAACCTCATCCATCTCCTTGGCAGCAGTCAACCACACACTGCCAAACTTCATATTTCTCCCCGACCTGGAGTACTGGTCGCGGTGGTAGAGGTGGTCGTAGCGGCGCTGGAGCACACACATCCCTGACCAGAGATGCTGGTCACGGGCGGCGACTTGCAAGTCGGCTCGCTGGTGAACGAAGCGTAGGTGGTGGTAGCCACAGCAGGCTCAACCAGCTCGGCCTTGACAAGGACAGGAATGATCTGGCCGGTAGAGAGGCTGAAAGAGCGGTGGTTCAGCACGGAGAGGATGCTTCCAATCTCGCCAGAGTGGCTGCTGAGGCTGATCCAGGTGTTGTCATCGTGGGAAAAGACGTCGTCAAGGGCAATCTTGCTACGCGCGGCCTGGTGGGCCGAGGTCTCGCCCTGGTCCTGGTCACCGCGCCACAGCAGGTCCGTCTCTGAGAAGCCCTCCTCAAACTGGAAGTTGGGAGCGAAAGCGTGGATCTGAGTCTTGGTGGAACGGCGATCGCAAGTGTGGATGCTAATGTCTTCGCGGAACAGCTCCTTGATGACGGGTTTGAAGGGATGCGACCGAGGCAGGTTCAGGCTGGCAAAGGTGAAATTGGCGGTCTGGATGCATCGCTTGAGGGGCGAGCTGTAGTAAGATTCGAAGTAAGGGAGCTTTTCCTTCTCGAAGCGCGACTTGTAGTAGGCATTGGCCTTGTTGGCCTGCGCAATGCCGTTGGGGGTCAACTGCGCGTCCGCCCAGACGGAAGTGCCGTTGCCGTCGAGTTCGGCCCAGTAGCACTGCCGGAAAAGCAAACGCATTAGCAAACAGATTCATGCCCGATATGGAGCGAAGAAGAGGGGTAACAGTCTGGAGACTCACATTCCAGGCAGGGGTGCCGTAGTAGGACTCGGCGGTGTTGTGCCATCCCTCACCGTGGCGGCCCATGAAGAGCACCTTGTACTGCGTGCCCTTGCCGCACTCATGGTTCAACGAATCGACATAGTTGGCGAAGCGCTGCCATTGAGTCTTCTTGTGGTGAGGGTCGAAATGGGCATCAGAAGGATAGGTCCTGTTGATCAATCCAAAGTTCCAGTTGGCCTTTGTGTCATGTGTAAGTTTGTGGTCTCAATTCAATGAGCAATGTTGGAGAGGGAAAAAAAAAAAAAGATTGCGTACATAGTCGAAATTGCTGGAATCAGTCTTTGGGTCATCCTGAAGGAAGACGCCCGGAACCGAAGAGTATTTGATCTCTTTGCAGCTGGAGACGTGTTTCCAGGCAATGGCGCCGGGAGCGAGAGCCAAGCCAACAGACAGCAGAGAAGACTTCATCTTTGACAGAAATGCCCGGATTATTTGGCGGCGACGGGAAACTGGATTTGCGCTCCCCCCAACGGGCGATGCGGTGACTTATGTACTGTATAATAGCTGGCTGCCGTACTAAGGCAAGGCGAGGAAATGTAACAGACAACAGGGCTGGCTGCTGCACCCATGAAGTCATATGGAGCCCGTCAATGCTACTCTGGGGCGTGTAAGCAATTGGACCGAGGCGCCGTCCTTTAGCGTGCCGTCTTCGGTGTCGAGAGCAGAACGATCATGGATGCGACTGTAGGCGAGGCCCCATGTCAGCTCCAATCGATCGACAACGTGGCGGGCCAGTCTGGGGGATGGAGGCGTTATTTCATCTGAATGTGCACGTGGAGGCGCACCTTGGCAGCTGTCGCAGACGATTTGGGGAGGTTTGCCGATGGTTCCTGGATCTGATAGAGTGGAATGCTAGCACTATCTGAGCTTGAGGCCTATCGCTTACGGCCATGTATCCAATTCTGCCGATCGAGGTGGACAAAAGGACTCGACTCTTGTGAGAAAAGAACAGGGCAGTGGTGGGGTGTTTGGTGTGATGGCAATGACACTATCTCGATTATTGCGCAAAGAGCAAAGCGTTTGTGGACTGACAAGATGACTGACTATGTGCAGTGTAGAGCAATTAATTTCGGCGGTCAGTTGAATCATTTGATTCCGTCGAATAATGACCAGGAGGGAAAATAAGAAATTAAGTGATGATGGATGACAATCAAATAAGCATAGTCCGCTATGGTTAGCAGCGTGCCGCAAGTATGCTGCCACCTTCACGTGCTAGCGCCCGCTATCACATACCTGGGGGGCCCTTTTTAGTGGGAGTGACGGCGCTCCAAAGCTGCTGGAGCTGCTAACGGCGCGATAAGATAGCGATGGATGTCACTTTCATTTCCCCGCAGTCGATAGCAGAACCCCTGAGCAAAAAGTGTTGAGCTTTCTTCAACGCCGGATTCAGCGAAACGTGGTAGCTTCGCCAATTCCGTCCTCATAGCTCTACAGGGACGCCAACAAGCTTCAAGTTGCCGTCTTGCCGTTGGCACGAGCAGCTACGCACCTCAAACCATCTCTATCCGCCTTACTAAGCTGAACTTCTGATCCCCTCCTGCCTGTCGCAACATGAGCGCATCAACCTTTGACGATCTCGAGCAGCCCCAAGGAGAGCCTGCGCCCGAGCTTCTCGACGGTCGTATCTGGGTGGATGGCTGCTGGGACTTTTTCCACCATGGTAAGACTCTGATTTAGCATCATAGTTTCCCCCATTGATCTTTTGGGTGCTGATTACCTTGGGCGTCAACATTAGGCCATGCTGGAGCAATGGTCCAAGCTAGACAGCTTGGCGACGAGCTCTACGTCGGCGTCCACTCCGACGAATCGATCCTTGCCAACAAAGGTCCTACCGTCATGAACCTCGAGGAACGGTACGTTGTATTATCCTTGCGACTCTGAAGGAGAAAAAGGGCCATGGAAGCACAAGTCTAACTGGTGAATTGCGTTCAGTCTCGCGGCTACAGATGCCTGTCGCTGGGTTACCAAATCGGTCGGACACGCTCCCTACGTGACCCAACTCCCCTACATCTCGCACTACGGCTGCAGATATGTTGTCCACGGCGACGACATTACCTCGGACAGCGACGGAAACGACTGCTACCGGTTTGTTAAAGAGGCAGGCCGCTTCAAGGTCGTCAAGCGATCGCCCGGAATCTCCACCACAGATCTCGTTGGACGCATGCTGCTTTGCACTAAGACGCATTTCATCAAGTCACTCAAGAAGGCGCTGTCCGGAGAGGAAGGTGTGGGCACCGCAGAGGAGCGCAAAGCTCACTCCGAGGCGATGCTGGATAGAATCAAGCTGTATGCGACGGACGAGACAGCCAAGAACCCCGGTGTCGACGTCTGGTTCTGGCACTCTGCGACGCCAGAGAGGTCGGGCTCCAGCGAGGGAGACCGAGGATCTTATGAGAGCTTCCTGGAGGGAGCTGGGCGGAAACCTGGCCAGCGCGTGGTCTACGTCGACGGCGGATTCGATCTCTTTTCCAGCGGCCACATTGCTTTTCTGGTCAAGGTGCTGGAGGAGGAAGATAAGCTTGCGCGGGAAGCAGGCTGGTTCTCTGCAGAGGCCACCGAGAAGAGAAAGAGCGCAAATGGTGGAAAGGACTACGGCCCAGCATATGTAGTGGCGGGCGTCCACGAGGACAGGGTGATTAACGAGTGGAAGGGGGTAAACTACCCAATCATGAACATTTACGAACGAGGGCTTTGTGTTCTCCAATGCAAGGTAAGTCTGCCCCTTTGTGACTTTATTCTCCCTGCAGCCATGCTCGATACTAAAGATGTATTCCTCCTTTTAGTATATCAACGCAGCCGTATTTGGAGCTCCGTTTACGCCGACCAAGGGCTATCTTACAGACTTGCCGTGGGGCATTCCCGACGCAGTCTATCACGGGCCAACAGCCTTTATGCCACTGACATACGATCCTTACACGGCGCCAAAGGCGATGGGGATATACCGTCAGATCGGCGAGCACACCTTTTCACACGTCAATGCCGGCGAAATCGTGCAGCGAATCATGAAGAGCCGCGATATGTATGAGGCGCGACAAAGGGCCAAGGGCGTCAAGGCCGAGGTGGAAGCGGCGGCGAGGGCTCGAGAGCTGATGGAGGAGGAGCAGCGGCAGAAGGAGGCCGAGAGGGGTGTCATGTCAAGCTGAGAGCAGCCATGTTGGCATTCGTTTGTGAAAGCAGGCCATGTGAATTTTTTTTGTTCTGGAGTTTTGGATACCTAGAGAGTCTTTCAACAGGCCACGGGAAAAGCAAAGAGGTCATTTAACAAAGAGAAAAGAGAAAGAAAGTACTACTACTAATAGAACCGAATTGGAGCTCGTGCATATGCATCACAGAACCGTTTGCATTCATTAGACGGCAAAGCGTCGATTGGCTAACGCAGTGACCAGCTGAGAGAGGAGACAGAGAGAGAGAGGGCTTTTTGTGTGCTGAACTGTAGTTTGGGAGGCAGCTGACGTACATCGCCCTCAAAATGCCTTTTCTGACCATTTGGGTTTTACGAGCTTATGCGCCCCCCTCTCCCTCCTCCCCCCGTGTGATGATGACATGCTTTGTTGTCGCAGATGCGCCAGCGTAATGCATGATCTCATAATTGTCGTACCAAACAAAAGTCTTTTGCGCAGCCCTTTTGCCCCCCCTGCACTGTATGAAAATGACGAAAAAGAAACAAACACAGTTGGGGGAGTGACATGGAGGGCAACCGGCTATCGACGGCAAGGCCGAGCGCCGAACATTCCGCTTGTTTTTTTTGGTGGGGATGGGGGTCTGCAAGGTTATTGCATGTAACAAGTAGTATGCGCAATACCGAACCGGAGCTGATAAGAAGAGGGCGGTCGAGAAGAGAGAGAGGGAGATGCTGAGAAAGCAAATGAGCAATCAATCAATCAATTAATTAAATCAATTGATAGATGTAGACTAACAGGGTGTGTAGAGCAGAGACGTGGATCCTCTGTGATGGAATCGGCTTCGATTGAACCGGATCGGAGAGACTGATAACGAGGAATATTATTATTTGTTTGTTTGTATTTCGTAGCATCACGCAACCTGCCCATCTCTCTATTCGGAGTAGCACTTTCCTAACGGAGTGTTGATACCTATCTATTGACATCTGGACATGCATGAAAGACGCCTTCTCGACCAAACGACGCCTTTTAGACCAAGACGCCTTTTTGGACCCAAGATTGGCGCGCGCCCTTCACCCCCGCATCCTGTCTGTCAATAGCAAGCGGTTCCTCGCATTATCGGAGCACAGTATGTCACATCTCCAGCCCAATCAATCAATGGGGGGTCTTACATTGCATCAATTCCATCACGCCGATGACGATTCAAAGGAGCTCCCTTTTTTGTTGCCAGTCTCACCCAAAGAAAAAAACCACCATTACTAGGTAGTTGCCGGGGAGAGCGGCTAAAAGCAGGCTTAACCCATAACCCGCGCTGCACAGTCAAAAGCGGGTCGGAGCATTTCCGCACGCCGGAACGTGGGCCGGGACTTCGGTATCGGCGCTTGGGTCTCCGCTTTGGCGGGGGGGAAAAAGATAGTACCTAGAGTAAGGGCGGAATTCACTGCGGCAAGCTTGTATCGTGTACTATCCATCTGCTTGCCGAGGATAGACATTCGAGTCAATTGATTGCTTGGGAAAACAGCAATTGAGCTAAACACTGGGCGTGATGACCATCGTCAGCTGCTGGCGTTTCAAGGTTCAGAACCCTCTGCCCGCAATTACGTACAAACCAGCAAAAAGAGGGAAAAAAGAAACCATAGAAAAAAAAAGGCTGTCCTCGGCGCAGGGCCTCCCACCCGGGCTCGGCACATGGCGGTGCGGGCAGATACGGATGTAATATTGGAGCACCAAAAAAAAAAGGCTTCAGGTTTGATAACAAGCTTCGGCCGCTGGTCACCTGCCCAGGCCAAGCCAACCACCCCCATGCTTCGCCTTTCGTTTCAGGCATAACGTGCTTTGGACATGTCTTTGTTCCCTTTTTCTATTCCCGCCCATTGGCTGCCCCAGCGTAAGGAGCGATATGGGGTACAGCTGTCGTTTTTCCCCTTCTGGCAGTTTCCCTGGGCTAGGATCCCACGGAGCAACCTCGTACTCTGTGTGCTACCGAGTGACTCCTTGCTGGGAACAGTAGAGATGAAAGCCCAACTCCGTAGCGTGGGGAGCGTCAAAAGCCGCAACAGCTCCGTTTCTAGGAGTCCCCGTCCCTCTTTTGCCATCTCTTTCTTGTCAATCTTGCGTCTAGCCTGTCCCTTCAGCCCTCGACTAAGGCCTTCTAGCGTGTACGTCGAAGCGACCTAGCAGGAACCCACCATACGCCGCCGTGCCGATTACTCCTTGAGTAGCCGCTGTCTGCTGTCAGGTATTCTGCTGGTACCCAGCTTTTTGTGGCTCCCCAGGGCGGGATAAGAACCTTTTTTTTCTTTTTTAAGACGGCGCGGTTTTGCCTCCTCGGGCAGTCCTCTCTTTTCCCCAGAGCCAAGTGACAGCTTTTTGTTGAATATTATTCCCCCAATAGGTGTCATCCTCACGACATCACGTAGCCAAACTACTCTCTTCTGGGACCGCGACCTCCCCCTAAAAAAAAATTCCTTTTTTATTACTGAACCGATTCCGTGGGAATCTAAAACAAGCCAATCCGCCGAGACGTGGAGTCTTCTTCAGGTCTCCTCCTACTTCCCGTCCCAAGTCCACAAGCCGCAAGTTTTTCTTCTTCTTTGAGTCATTCTCCATTAACTTGACCCACCATCGGACCTCGACATCTAAATTCTGGGCCTCCCCCCCAACTTGTCTTCAAATAAACACCTTCTTCCTCCAAGAATTTCCTTTCAGCAAAGCAAAGGAAGTTTTCCCTAAAGCCTCATCTCAACTGCTTCAACTCCCCTTCTGCAGCAATGGCTCCCTCTGCTATCCCAACCCAAGATGTCGACCTGACTGCCGCCAACATCCAGGTCAAGGAGGCTACCCAGCCTACCAAGCCCACCAACGGCGCCACTACTCCCGCTCCTCTCGATGCCTCCAAGCTCATCTACAACCTCACCAAGTCGCCTCGTGCTGTCCCCGATGAGGATGTCGCCAATGCTAGTGACCAGACTATCTGCACCGACCACATGGTCACTGCTAACTGGAATGCCACCACCGGCTGGGCTGCTCCTGAGATCAAGCCCTACGGCCCCTTGAGCCTCATGCCCACTGCCTCCTGCTTGCACTACGCCACCGAGTGCTTCGAGGGTCTCAAGGTCTACCGCGGCTATGATGGAAAGCTGCGCATCTTCCGCCCCGACTGCAACTGTGCTCGTATGCACCTCTCCGCTGGCCGCATCTCCCTCCCTCTCTTTGACCCGGCCGAGCTCCAGAAGCTCATCATTGCCCTCCTCTCCGTGGATGGCCCCCGGTGGCTGCCTCGCAGCCAGCCCGGCCGCTATCTCTACATCCGTCCCACTTTGATCGGTACTCAGTCCCAGCTCGGTGTCCAGGCTCCTCGCGAGGCCATGCTGTACATCATTGTCACCTACATGCCCAAGCTTGACAGCCCTCCTGGCGGCATGCGTCTGCACACTTCTCCCGAGGACATGGTTCGCGCCTGGGTCGGCGGCTTCGGTTATGCCAAGGTCGGTGCCAACTACGGCCCTTCGCTGGCCGCCACCGCAGATGCCCGTCGTCGCGGTTACCACCAGATTCTGTGGCTGTATGGCAAGCAGGGGGAGTGTACCGAGGCTGGTGCTAGCAACTTCTTCATTGTCTGGAAGCGCAAGGACGGCAAGAAGGAGCTCATTACTGCCCCCCTGGATGACAAGCTGATCCTGGATGGTGTTACCCGCCGAAGCATCCTGCAGATTGCCCGTGAGCGTTTGAGCGATGAGCTGGAGATCACGGAGCGCAAGTATACCATTGACGAGGTTATCGAGGCCGATGCCGAGGGACGACTCATCGAGTCCTTTGCCGCCGGAACTGCCGTAAGTTGTCCATCTTTTTCTGTTGCTCTTATAAGCACCATAAAACTGACATGTCATCTTTCAGTACTTTGTCTGCCCTGTCTCTGCCATCCACCACCGCGGCAAGGACATCAACATTGCCATGGGCCCTGAGGGCGCCCCTAACGTCATCACCTCCAAGATCAAGAACTGGATCGGTGATATCATGTACGGCAATGTCAGCCACGAGTGGGGCGTTGTCATCCCTGAGCGGGAGTAAATGCCAAACCAGAAAGAAGAAACGAAAAAAAGACCTTACGAAGAAGAACAGCAGAAAGCAATGATATCGACGTTGATGATTTTTGTCAAAGAATTTCTATTATTTCCCTGCACGGTCAAGTGCGGGGCTTTGTTTCATTTCATGATTTTTCAAATCATCACATAGGGACGGAGTTAAATGGCGAACGGGAATATATCGCGACTCAGCTGTGCGCGAGTAAAAGGGTGCTCGGAACAGCAAAGCGGCGGGGTGATTTAAAGTGATGGCGGGAGGAAATAGATACGTACGTAGCCTGAAGAGGAAATAGAATAAAATTCTTCAATTGCAAGTGCCTTTACCATTAATCTACCAGCATGGCCTGCATCATCTTCATCGTTTGGGCCTGAACATCCTCTTTATATGCCTAGAGCGTAAGTTAGTATCGAACCACCACCTGCTATGCTTTGTAGCATGGATTCAACTCACATCCTCGATATCGTCCAGGGCCTGGACACAGTCTCCAACAACCCGTTCAATCTCTTCCTTCATGCCAGCCATTTTGGAATAATTGGCATCATTGTGCCCAGAGTTCGTCTCCATGTCGATCAGTTCTTGGCGCAGACTTTCCTCCATGCGTATATTGGCTTGCCATTCATCCTCTAGTTCGCGCAGTTCGCTGTCTGCCTTCTTGAGCTTCTCCTTGACAGACAGCAGATGGGCTTCTATAGTTGCACGAGGATACGACTTTGAATGACAGAGCGTTGTAGAGAGTGGATAGGAAAGATTTGCGTAGAGCTCGTCGATATCAGATGCGACTGAAGATGAGAGCTTTGAGAAATCGGAAATCATCGAAGCCATGTCCTGCTGAGCTTCGGATAGTTTGTCGATAACCGAGGCATGCAACTCCACACCTTCTTGGGCAAAGGCCTCTGTAAAGCGGAACATCTTAGGAGAGAATATTGAAATATGGCATGACGACAATCCTACCTCTTAGCTGTGCCAATGCATCCCCTTCAGCTGCTTTGTCTTCCTGCATCTTAATTTTTGCCGCGTTATTGCTAAAAGTAGCAAAACAGGCGCGATACAGGTCATTAGGATGAAGCTGCTCGTCCCTCGATGACGACGATGAGACAAATGAAGCTTTGACTGCAGACAACAGACCTGGGCTGCTCAGGCGAGCGAGAAGCGTCGATGACGATGACGATGGGTCTCCGCTGCTTGTTGGAGGGTCCTCTTGAGGGAAAAGGCGACTCATGAGAGATGATTTGTTGGAGTGCGCCATGGTCGAAGAGCCATAAACAGGTCAGATGTCAAATGAATTGATGGAAAGGGAGACATTGTGGGAGGTTTGGAGAATCGAGTGCGGAGGAAAAAAAACAAGCCTTGGTTGAGTAAAAAGAAGTGGAAGGCGCGTGTATGCTCCTTCCTAATCACATCCCATTATGAGTCAAGTAACTTCGGGAGGTACCTGGTACAAAGCAGTATCGATACGCATAGAATTTGCTTCAATCTCTCAATCTCAAAAATGGTTGACTATTTGGTAGAGCTAAGAGAAGAATGCATCTCAATTCTCATCTTTGCTCTCCCCTGTTGCCAACCCAAGCTTGTCCTCAATCGCTGCTACGATTGTTTCCCACGTCGCCATTGCGCCCTGGCCAACATCACCACAGGCAAGGCCCTTTGATATGGTTTGAAGCTCTTCAACCCATCCATCCGGACCGCCCATGACTTCGTTCAAAGTCTTTAGGTTGCGTTGCGTGATGGGATTTCGAAACATGGCGGTGTTCATAGCGGTGGCAACGAGAATCTTCTTCTTCTTGCCGTCCACGGCGCCGTCGGTGTCCCATGCCAGGATGGTTGAAGAGAGTAAAGAATCTGTAATGCCATAAACCATCTTGGCGAGAGTATTTGCACTGAGTGGTGCGATGACTGGGTCATGAACTTGTTAGTAATGGGATTAGCGCCTGAGAATCATGCCATGATATACCTAATAAATCAGCCCCTAGCAAGACAAGTTGTTAGTAATTCACAGCATGAATTGGTAAATTTTTTCGGTCTCTTACATTTTCTGAGCTCAATATGCAAGATTGGTGCTCCCCGAGTCCATGGCTGCACCCATTCAGACTCATCTGTGTATATGGCGTCGACGTTTGGATACTGGCGAATCTCAGTGAGGCTGGGCTGCTCATCGGCCTGGCCTTGAAGAAAGTGAGCGGCTGAGCTTGTCAGCACGAGTCGGATCGACAAGTTGGAATGCCGTGATAACCCTTTGATGATGTTGGGAATCTTTATAGTCGCTACAGATCCAGATGCGGCTAATAGTAGATGGACCTTGCCATCACTGCGGGCCAGTGAGACATCTTGTGCCGGCTTGTCAGATGAGAGCACGCTGTGGTGCGTCATGGCGAAAGCTACGATGTATTATTACGGTTGCGTAGAGAGAGATATGCAGTTTGGTCGCGGAATTTTGATCCCGAATCTTTAATGGGGGAAGGATTCGAATATTCGAATATAGCCGCACCTAAGAATCTTTAACTAGAGCTCTCATGCTCGCTTGTGGCAAGAAGCGGCTCTGCGGTGGTGAGATTTGTCACCGGGCCCTTCTAGGCGAACCGATTTACGGATTATCGATCCGTGTGGTGATTGGTCAGCGGCAGCAATTGCATCACCCCTCCACCAAATTTAGCTGCAAGTCTGTTAAGTCATCAGAAACCGGCTCACTTTTTTTTCGGCCCAGGCTTCGGCTGCTTCTTGCAACATTCGCAAATCACACTCCAGCCATGTTCTCACGATCATTCGCTTCTGTAAGTTCATCTAGACCTGGACCCTTTGTAAATGCGCCCGGGAAAAGGAAAACACCTTTGCTGACACTATGCGATGCGACAGAGCTTCCTGCGGCAAGCTGCCCGCCCAGCGGCGCGAGCTCCGTTGTCTGCTTTCCGGACACCCGTCGCTCCTCTGACGCCATTTCAGATTCGACTCCTCTCCGATACCACTCGTTCTGCTATCGACAAGGCTATCGCATCAGCGCCCGTTGTTCTCTTCATGAAGGGCACCCCCGAGACGCCTCAGTGTGGCTTCTCCCGCGCGGTCATCCAGATCCTCGGCATCCAGGGCGTCAGCCCAGAGAAGTTCGCGGCCTTCAACGTCCTCGAGGACCCAGACCTGCGGCAGGGAATCAAGGAGTACTCAGACTGGCCAACCATTCCGCAATTGTACGTCGACAAGCAGTTCGTCGGCGGATGCGACATCCTGGTTTCCATGCATCAGAACGGAGACTTGGCGAAGCTGTTTGAGGAGAACAAGGTCCTGGCTGAGTCAGAGGAGGGTGAGAAGAAGGAATAGCGGGCGCATATAAAAGAGATGGTTGATATATGAAACAAGTGTACGATATACCATGGCATTATATGGACAGGGTTTAGCAAAATAAAATAAACTTGATGACAAGAGACTCTGTATGTTCCAGGTTAGGTAACCGAGATAAAAGAAGTAAGAAGAAGAGCGTGATTAGCGCTCCGGCTGTTTGGCATCTTCTGCACTGGTTCCTACGTCAAATCTACAATGGGTATGCTGCTCCATCTGCTCTCATATCACTGCCGGCCGACCAAATAGGCGTCTTCTCAACGGGATCAAGAGTGTATCTGATGATCTGCCCTCGCCCGAACAAGCCTCTCTTTGGTCCTCCTCCCACAACAACGACCTTGTGGCCCAGCTGCCTCAGACCTTCTATAACTTCCGGCGCCATCGACTCCTCTACGCTCACCGTCCAGTCCACAGGCTTGCCTGGCTCGGGGAAGCCAGCACCGACACATATCCGAGGCGCATCCAGGGCTTGTTGGGGGTTCAGTTTGCCGACAATCTGGCCCAGAAGAACTTGCACATGTCCTTGAGGCTGCATGAAACCTCCCATGACACCGAAAGAAGAGTGAAGGGAGCCGTCTTTCAGATTTGTCGCCATGGCAGGGATAATAGTGTGATAAGGCCGCTTGCGGGGCTCTAGCTTGTTGGGGTGACTGGCATCGAGAGAGAAGTTGGCGCCTCGGTTTTGAAGAGTGAAGCCACATCCCTTGGGGATGATGCAGGTGCCAAAGCCGCCATAATTGGAGTTGATGAAGGAGGCGGCGTTGCCTTGCGAATCAGAGACGGTAAAGTAGACGGTATCACTGCTCTGAAGGGCGGGTGAAGGGAAGCTTGGCTCGCCGTGCTCGACAAGATCCAGAGCGCGGGAAGGATTGAAGAGTGAAGCTCGCTGAAAGAGATATTTTTCTGAGAGGAGGCCTTCGATGGGGACTGGAGTGACGTTGGGATCAGCAATGTACCAACTACCGTCGGAGAAGGACAGACGGAGGGCTTCAATGATGGCATGGAGGTATGGCGTGGTGTTGAAGTCCTCGGGCTTAAACGTGGGAATCTCTCCTTGCTTCTCGAGCTCTTGGATAATGCCTAGGGCCATCAAGGCGATGATTCCCTGGCCGTTGGGAGGGTGCTCCCAGAGCTCAATGCCCTCATCGGGAGCCTCCTTGGCGAGACCCTGGCCGCGGAACTTGAGGGAAATGGGTTCAACTGGCTCGCTTCCCAGTTCTAGGTGATGCGCTAGGTCTTCCAGCGTGAGGTGGCCCCCTAGATCTTGGACAACTTTGACGAGTTCTTGGGCTATTCTTCCCGTGTAGAAGCCCTCCTTTCCTTCCTCGGCCAGAGTGCGGAATGTTCTCGCAAGGGTGGGATTCTTCATGATTTCTCCTGGGCGGGGGGCTCTGACGCCATCTGGCTGGCTGGGGTCAACCTTGAGCATCTCTGCGTAGTTGGGAGAGGCTTTTCGGATGAGGTGTTCCGCGCTTGACCACTATTTTGTATTTTTGAGTTAGAATGACATCCTATTGTGTACTTTGGACATGGTAATCGATTTCATCTTAAAACGTACGTAATAGCCTGTGACTTCTGATACGGGGAATCCCTTTTCTCCTAGCTGGATCGCCGGGTTCAAGATCTCACTTAGGCTCAGATTTCCGCTTCCAAATCGTTTAACCGTATCTACCCACCCGGCTGGAGCACCGGGAACCGTTACAGCATGGACGCTCGCCATGGGAATCTCTCCAACGGTGCCCTCCTGGATGTTGAGATCGGCCCGGATCTGTTCGAGTGTGCAGTTGGCGCCTGAGCGACCGGAGCCGTTCATGGCAAAGACCTGCTGCTTGGAGGCATCCCAGTAGAGAATGAACATGTCGCCTCCGATGCCTGTTGAGCAGGGCTCGGTCATGTTGAGGCCAGCGGCTAAGCAAAGGGCGCTTAGTTAGTAGATGTAATAGAACCTCAATTTATTAGAGTGAGCATTGGGGTAGGTAGTTTTCACGTACCAACTGCTACTGCAGCATCCTATTGTGGCAAATTGTTAGAAAATTTCATATGGAGAATTCATGCTTCATTAAAACTCACAGCAGCATTTCCTCCTGCGCGCAGCACTTCAAGGCCACATTTCGCTGCGAGAGGCTGTGAGCATGCGACAATTCCCTCAGTGCTGTGTACGACACTTCGTCGCGAGGGGAACTTGAACATGTCATAGGTCGGGTCCTCAAAGACAGAAGAGCTTTCGAGAGGCATTGTGGCGGCGAATTTCAATTAATTCTTCTTCAAAGCTCTAAATTTGTGCTAGAACTTTTCTTGACGATGTAGAAGCGCTACCAAGAAGACAGAGATGGGTTGTGTCCAAGCCAGCTTCGCGAATAGACGCGCTTGGGTAGAATTGACCACCTTGTAAGACAAACATGCATGTATCAGCCTCGTCTATCCGTCTCGGCTCAATTCATTGCGTTGTGTGCGCCATCCTATCAATGACTAACGCGCGCAATCGACAAGCCAAATCATCCACAAATAGCATCATAGAGGGGTCTTCAAGACATTTGTTCATCCGGAGCGCGGGGAAGATAGACAGAACATGAACCATTTGTTCCCCCGCTATATGGGCTCCTCCGGTGGCCGGACCTTGTGTCTAAAAAGGGCAAGGCAGCGCACCGGATGGAGAGCGAGCTATTTCCGAGAGGGGCGGTTGCAAGAGTTTGCGGGCCAGTAGTGAAAATGGGCGGTTCCATTATTAGTTGCAAAGGGCCGGTTCGGTTGAAAGTTAGAGCGTTGTGAACACAGCAATGATGTGATACACAAATGAAGCTCAATTCTTTGCTAGTGAGTTTTTAGTATACCGCGGGCATATATAGAGTGCATACATCCAAGAGGAAGCTCGAAATAGGCATATAAGTAACCAGGTAGATGGCTGATGCTATTAGGTTGTGTAAGATGACTTTATTCAGATACACACATTTTCAATACGCTTTATAAAAACACAACATGTAATGAAGCCATGTGCAATCTCTGTATACAAATAAATACTCACAGCCGCGATCGTCGACTGAGCCGCTCTAAATCTCGCAACACATCGTCCACCGTGCTAACCGCCTCCAATGCCATGCCATATCCAGCCTGATACCCAGTGCCGCCAGCACCGTAGTTGTGCACAAGAACCTTGGTCTTGCCATCAATGACAATCTCTTCGCGCTCAATGCGCGCTCCGCCCTCACGGGATGGTCGCAGGCCTGCGAATGAGGCAATCACATCAAAAGGCTGCAGCTCAGGACAAAGCTTTAGACAGCGGTTGACGATGGATTCTGTCTCATATGAATACGTTGAACCATCACTATAACCATGTTAGATTGCAATTTTGGTGCAACAGGATATTACGGAGCCAGCACTTACCTTACGCCCTTTTGCATGTATCCTCCCAGAATAACGTGGCCATCCGTCCCAGGACGCGGGATCACATACGTCTCGTAGTCCCTTCCATGACGCATAATGTTTCGTTTTATGCGCGGAGCCTTTACAAGGACAACCTGGCCGCGGGTTGGATAACACTTGGCATCTTCAACCCCAGGCAGCGTCTTTGCCGCGATGCCAGTGCAGTTGACAACCACCTTAGTTGTGGGGCTCGCGTATGCTGCTTGGATGCTGGGAAACCTCTGTCTCACAAAGTGCACGCCATACTGGTTTTTCAGCCTATGGAAGAGATATTCAATATGCTTGGGAGCATTCAGCGTCAGGGTGGTGAAGGAGATGCCGAATTTGACGCCAGGCGGAAGCTCCTGAGCTGGTAGCTCTTGGAACTGCGGATAGGTAAGCGATGCTGTGAAATCAATCGATGAAATGGGGAAATGACTGGATGGCGGATAGACATGAAGGGACACTTACATCCTCCAGATACTCAGCAATGGCCTTGATCTTCTCATGAGGCACGTGCTCATCCCAGTACTCTACCGAGTGAGTTCGACGGATATACGCCTCATCCCCCTGCTCAGAAGCCAACTTGGTGAGATGGGTGTAGCCAAGTCGATCCCATTTCAGCGCATTTTTGTCAGTGCCCGAGATGCCAGAAAAGTTGCATCCAGCCCTACCAGCAGGGTGTGTCAGATGGTCCGGCCAGAGGCGAGCGGCATTGTGCCCTGCGAAGAGCGCAACCAAGAGGAGCAAAAACTTACCAAGGCGACGTATACGTTGCAGACGTATCTCCCGGTAAATGCTCTGCGATGACGGTGATGAAGGGTCCCAGTCCCCGCTCGGCGAGCACGAGAGCAACGTCCAAGCCGATGATGCCCGCGCTAGAACAATGGAAGCACAGTGAGCAAGACTGACCTGATGGGACAGACTACATGTGAATTGCCTGCAGAGAGCGATGAACATACCCGACGATGACAATTGCGTCGCCCGCTGCACCCGCTGACGTGTTGACGCGTTGGTTGTTATTCTGGTGCATGCCGACGATTTGCCTGGCGATGCTTTCAAGGTTATGAATTGGAGACGAGTTCAATGGTCGCTAGGCGATGCCACTCGCTCCGCCCAGTATCCAATTCGATGAGCCGGCACGTTGAGAAATGCGGATAAGGAGCCTCGGTTCAACTGGTAAACATAAGCCACACGTACGGAGGCGGATGGGTGCAAGAGGCAAGGTTTCCCCCTTCATGTGGCGCGGTTATGTATAAGTATGCATTATTTCTTACTGGCAGTTTTCGCTTGGCTTTAATTGCCTGCCACGTTTCGTGCTTAAATATTGTTGATGGCTGGGGATGGGGCAGTAATAATGTGCATAGTGTGTGCATTATTGGGCCCGGCTCTGCACATGTAAGCCGAACACCCCAGATCGGCCCAGTGGCTGGAGAGTTTCCAGGTGGCGCTGTAAAGAGGGCGCATTTTGATGCCTGTGATTAGAGACATTTATATCAAACGAGCGGATGGCGCCGGCAACCAGTAAGATCTTTATACTATGGCGAATGGTAACACGCCTGCGCTGAGTGTGTATAGTGTATAAATGATTGCATGTATGCACGTATGACTTATTGGACACGACGTGAAACTGGATTGGGGTAGAGAGGGGTAAAAGAGTAAGAGACCGATTACGCTTTGCATATAGGCTAGAAAAGGGTGGATAGTATTAGTCGATGAATTGCTGCCAAGCTGCGTTGACGTTGCTGGAGTTTTGTAAACTTCAGCTCCCTCACGTTCAAGACTCTCTCAACTTCTTTCTCTACACCATCATTACCCGAAGCTCTCCATAATTAACAAAAGGCACTGCACGTGAGGCTGATCCCTCCAGTTTTTCCTGTCCGATGCCCCCAGTCAAATGACCCTGGTTCGGTGAAGGTGCCAGGCGCCTGAATCGTCATGCCTGATTTCAGCTTTCCATTTATGTCCTATTTCTTGGAAATCCAACGCAACCCTAAGCAGGGAGAAAGCAGCGCTGGAATACATTTACGTATTTACAATCACTCATAAACTATGGGGTACGATAACCATGGCAGGCAAGGGTAACACTGTCGTCTTATTCGGGCTAGCATACCCGGCTATGTCGCAGCTGAGCCTCCAGACTACAAGTTATCTACCCAATAGCTGATCTTCGGTGCAGGGCACCAATTGCCCGACAAACTCCCTCGATGTCCGATCTATCACTAACTCATCAGATCTGAGCAGGGGGGGCCAATATGCAGGATCGGTGTCGGCCATGTCCTCTTGAATTAGGCGAGGTCATTGTGGTGCGCTGAAACCTTCGTAGCTGCAGAACGAAATGCAAGATAACGACAAGCACATGGTCTGAGTGTCTATCGAATTATCGAATTCCTTCGTGGCGACGTAGATGTAACCAATCAATCCAAACTTGATAGCCCTCCACACGGCTATGCTTATGATGGCTGATCCTAACAGCCAACTACGGGCAGCTATGTGGAGAGAAGGAATCACCGAATGCATGCACATGATACAATTTAGTCCTCAATCAGCAAGCCCTGGGAGCCTCACCACCCCTGGCGGATTGTTTGTGTTTGTGAATATGTAGTATATAATAAACTATATATATCGTACCAAAGCTCTTATTCTATGAGCTCACAACCAGTACATCTCATACAAAATCCAAAATGGCGGAGACGTGGATTCAATCAACCGCTCGAAACCTCATATTTCAGGCCCTAAAACGTCTTCAGCATGGCAACTTGACCATCACAACCAAATACAGCAGTGGCAAGAATGAGAGCGTCTCATTTGGGAGCAGTAGCTCTGGGTCAAGCCCTGAGATCGTGGTGATTATCAAAAACCCTCAAGTCTTTGTTCGATTGTGTCAGGCATTCGACTTGGTTAGACTACAAATAGGAAATTATGTTAATTGAAGTAGAAGCTTACATTATAGCAGGGATTTTCAGAGTCATATCTAGTCCAAGACATAGAATGTGATAATCTCATTGATCTATTCTCGGTAAGTTTCTTTCTATTTACTTATCGTAGTGATATAGTGGGCAAAACAAACTTACAGATGATTCATAAAGCTTTATGTCAAAAATGAAGACTATCTGGGCCCATCTGGTGGCAATCTCTTATACACGCTATTGCCTCGCGCGGCTCACTATTTCACTCCGGTCAATGACACCACAAATGCTCTTAGAAATGCGTCTTTCCACTACGATACTTCTAACAACCACTTTGCTGGCTTTCTCTCCCCAGACATGAACTACAGCTCTGCTATCTGGTCGGGAGAGCCGGGAGAATCCCTAGAGTCAGCACAACGTCGCAAAATTCAGAATATTCTCGATAAAGCCGATATATCTTCTACAGATCACGTCCTAGATATCGGATGCGGGTGGGGAAATTTGGCCATCACAGCCGTCCAACAGAATGGATGTCGAGTGACTGGCCTCACTCTTTCTGGTGAGCAGAAGACGCTTGCTGAAGAGAGAATCAGAGCAGCAGGTCTGCAAGATAAGATTACTATTCTGCTTTGCGATTACCGCGAGGCCCCCGTACCGGAGGGTGGATATGACCGTATTATTTCCATTGAAATGTTAGAGCACGTTGGAGACAAGTTCATGAACAAGTATTTTCAACATATTTCGGCATATTTAAAACCACAAGGCGGCAGGATGGTAGTCCAAGGAATTACTAAAATTAATTCAGTTAGTCTGACATCCCCATTAATCAGGGCGTCATGTTGACTGGCTACAGTACAATGCCTCTGGCCTACCAGTTGATAACTATATCGATCGATACATCTTCCCTGGAGGGTATCTCCCAACCATAAACCAGCTATTGACATCGATACACAACGGCTCTCGCGGTACTTTGGAAGTGGAGACTGTTCAGAGCATTGGTCCGCATTACATTCGTACACTACAATGCTGGAGAGAGAACTTTGACACAAACTGGGAGAGTATAAGACAAGACTTTGTGTCTAAAAATCCTAATGCTACAGACGTGGCAATTGAAGCTTATCGCCGACAGTGGGTGGTAAGTCAACTCGCTCAGGCGCATTTCATGATCATTCTCTTTGTTGAAGATGCGGCGCTAACATCAATCATTGCTAGTACTACTTCCAATACTGCGAGGCAGGATTTAGGACGCGAATCCTGGGAGATCACGTCGTTTCTGCTATTCGGACCCCCTGGCCAGAAATTCCACCCAATATCCCACACTAAACAACGCAGCCATGTTGGTGTCTTGGATTTCTTTTTGTATGAAGTTTAGAAACACCGAAGAGGATACTTTGAGGCAACGGAGGCTTAATTCATATCCACATATAATTCAGTGTATGTATACCTGTTAGATTGACAGTGATTTGCTTTGGCAGTTATTTAAAGGTTGTGGAGATTTGTAATGTCGTTCCACACTTCAATTCTTGAATGACCAAGGTATTGAGTAATCCGCCAATCCGCCAATCCTCTTTTACCCCGTTTACAACGCGATGCCGTACTATAACGCCTGATGATTTGAAACGACCAGTCGAGTATCCTATATGACATCTGATACCCAGACTGACATGGCTCCCAAGTAGCTTAACCAGTCGCTTGATCTCTGTAAAATAATGAAGCCAGATCTGGTTAGGTATTTAATTCATTGGAGACGTAAAGTTCATGTACCGTCAACCTTAGACATTGTTTAGACACCGTGAGAACTTAGTGCACCTCACCGGAAATTGCAATCAAGATTCAATTTACTCCGTAAATTAAACAAGATTGACAGAGCGGCAGATGGACGGAATTGTGCATGAGACTAGCATCTTTCCCCGGCTGTCTGACTTCTTCTGGCAATTTGATGAGTAACACGAAGTAGCGCCCGTTGCCAGGAGAGAGAGCTAAGCACCATTTGCCGGTTGGGTCTGATAAGATTAATTGACGTGTCACCGCAATAGACGCAGTATTATCAGGCATGCACACTTCAGAACTCATTCTTCACTGTGGGTAAAGTAATCGAACATGCCAATTTTTTTTTCGCTACTAGAGTCACAATTGTATTGTATAGCCAAGGCATCTGCCCAGTGATTTAGGCCACCCTCACAGTAGGTACTCGGTTTTAAACGGCTCGGGTCGCCGTTATCAGATCCGGCTTCGGCTCTAATAAAGCCCCCCCACGTTCTCCATCTGCGACTCCATTATGAGTGACATTTTAATATCTAGCTAAAGCAAACACCAGAAATTCGTTGCATTTACTCTTTCAGATTGTACAATAGTCATATAAATGGGTGAACTACGGGCCTCTCAGGGTTTTACTGTGTTGGTCAATGGCAAAGTCTATCAATCGCCATTGACCGACGCTGCGGGTGCCAGCCCTGCCTTTGTGGAGTGTATGATCATCAGGGATGGAATCATTCAATACGTTGGCCCTGAAGCGAACGCTGAAGTGGAAGCAGCCAAAGCCGCGGGAGCGACGATAAAGGATCTCGGTAACCAGACCGTGCTCCCCGGATTCATCGATGGCCACTTGCACCTTCTACTACTTGGACAGTCCCTCACCAAAGTTGGATTGGAGGCATGCCAGACCTTGGAGGATATTCGAACTGAGATCAAACGATATGCCGAGACTCATCCAGATGTACCCCGTATATTCTGTCGCGGCTGGATGCATTCTATGACCCCTGATGGCGTTGATTCCACCTTGTTAGACGACCTAGATCCCCGGCCAATTTTTGTTGACACGAAAGACTTGCACTCAACATGGTGCAACACAGTAGGACTAAAGGAAGTTTGCCGTGTGATGGACATCGCAGATGATGCTCCAGATCCTACGGGTGGAACGTTTCAGCGCGGCAAAGATGGTAAACTCAACGGCGTCTTCAACGAGAGCGCCGTATTCGAATACATATGGCCCTTTACCGCTAGAGTTGCGTCAATCAAGGAAAGGAAAGAGTCCATTAAAGCTGCGATCAAAGCTTTCAACTCCGTGGGCTATACCGGAATGGTTGATATGGCCATGGATGAGACCATCTGGGAGCCCCTAATTGCTCTCCGAGATGAAGAAGGGCTCGGAGGCATGCGGGTCGCTGCGTATTGGCTCATGAAGCCCAGTGATTCTCTAGAGAACGTGATTCCTCAAGTTGACCGTGCCATTGAATTGGCTGGACAATACAATTCTCGCAGTACTCCGGATTGTCGCATCGTCGGTATCAAGGTCATTTGTGATGGAATCATTGACGCTTGCACCGCTTCACTGACCGAGCCATATTCCACGGGAACGACCCCCGATCCCATTTGGTCTGAGGAGTTCTTGAACCCTATTGTCTCCAAGGCTCATGCGGCAGGGCTCCAAGTTGCATTGCATGCAATCGGCAATCGCACGATCCGCATGGCGATCGATGTTCTAGAGAAGAACACGGACCGCTCTCGACGGCCACGAATCGAGCACATTGAGCTTTCCAACGCAGAGGATGCCGTGCGTCTCGGCAAGTTGGGTATTACAGCATCCATTCAGCCGGTGCACTCTGACCCTGCGATCTTGCGAGCTTGGCCGAGGCTCATCGGCGATCACCGATGCAAGCGGGCTTTCGCCTACCGCGAATTTGCAGACGGGGGTGCGCCTCTGGCCCTTGGCTCGGACGCACCCACAGCTCCCCATCTCCCCATTCCTAACATGTATGTAGCAACGACGAGAAGGTCTTATCGCGAGCCTGACTTGGAGACTGTTGTAAATCCCGAGTTTGCGCTCACGGTATGTCAAGCCGTCGTCGCAGCGACGCATGGATCGGCATATTCAACATTCGCAGATGAATGGACCGGGAGCTTGAGAAAGGGTCTCAAAGCTGACTTTGTAGTGTGTGATGTAGAACTGTCGCCTGAGAGCTTGATAAAAGGTGTCGTGAAGGAAACATGGTTTGAGGGAGTGCAGGTTTATAAGGCGTCAGAATAGGCTTCTGTTTGACGAAGCCGTTAAGCCGACTACTCGTCCTGAAATAAAACAAACATTAGCAATTAACTTGACTTGCAAACACCTGATCACTTAACCGCCGATTAACATAGCTGGTGGCTTCCTTTAAACTGCGCCCGGCAAATTATTGGCATCTTGCTCCATACAAACATATTTGAGGACAAACCAACAACTATCATCGTGATATTTTATTGTAAACAAACTAGCATAAAGCTGATAGGCAAATCGGTCATCGTCAATCAGGCTTGTAGTTATTGGTATCCTATAGATATAAGTCAATAAGCACATACGGAGTACTTCGTCCACCGTCAGCAGCCACATGTGAACAATTACGTACTCAAGTGATGAATCTGATGCCAATAAATGCGGAATGCAGCGCTAAGGTGGGTGGTCAGCAAGAGGTTAGCCTGATATGACCTGTGGGAAAAATGCAACAATCTCGACGATTTCAGCAGCCAAAAGAGATGAACGACTTGGAAAGTATGGAAGCTATTGGTAGGCATCAAAATGGAGGCATACGGGCCGGAACCGCAAGTTGAAATGGAGAGTGAGGAACCCTATACATACTGTTTCGTACTTGGTATACCTAACGTTGACATACGGGTGATTTATTCAGTCTCCAGAACATTGTTTTGGGTAACAGCGAGTTACTCTGCAAGCTATCATGATAATTCATATCCAACATAACCTAGAAGCTGAGGTACGAGGTGATCAACTTCCGTGCTGCTGCACCAAGAACAACCGAAACAAGACTTTTACAGACTGCCTCTTCTCTAGTGTTAATTTGTTACATCGATTCGGCAAATGGAATATAGTGTCAATCTCTCCTTCCATATGCGGCTTGAAACTTCAAAAATGTTAGCTTCTCACAGACAATGTAATATTTTGTCGGCCGCGAACAAGGAGTTAAGTCCGATACCAGAGCCCTGGAGTCGGCGACTAGTCTCCTACTTCTCTGCCTTGAGGTCTGCCAAGGTATGAGATATGATCATGACAAACAAGGAGCATATATTCCGCAATATTGTGCCAAAATTATCTTAGTCTTATGTAACACGGAAGATTCCGCGCCTACCCCTTGGCCCCCAAGGCCAGCTGCAGGTGAGGCGATAAATGACTTACCCTTGCACGAAATGCTTTTTCCGCGTTCCATTCCTCCATACAACTTAGCAAAAGTAGAGTCGGGGAAGGACATCACCGGAGTAGAAAAATGTCCGAGCTCTTCCGCGAACTGGCCAGCGGACATGGGATGTTCATTGGGGGAAAACCAACTGCATCTCCATAATCGCGCATAATGGAGGGTTTGCCTCTTGATTAATTTTGGAGTCGGACAGGAAGAGGGAGAAAAAAAAATTTCACGACCCATTTTAGGGATAAAGGAGGAACTAGTCACACGTTCTCTGCGGCAATATCTTACGACTGTACGAAGTAGAGTTCGAATTCAACCGTGATTACAGGCAAGTTTTGCATTCTTGAATCAGCCGCACACACATTCTTAGTCGTACCGTCGCCACCTGAACGTGGAACACTTCCTATTGGTAAGGATAAATAAGAATACGCGCGAAGGATTCTGTGCGTTGCAGCTGAGACCGGTTGGCCGGAGCTCTTGTTGACCGTTCCTGGAGTCTTCTTTCCAGCTATTCGGGTTTGTCAGATGGAATACCACCATACTGCAGGGTGAAACCAACAACGAAAATGAGTTGTCTGTTTGCGAGAATCCCTAGCTTGAATGTCGGCTCAAATCCACCCGAGAGAGGATCTTGAAAGAAGCAAGTGATCGCCATTTGGCCCTTTTAGAGCGTCACAGATTAATGGCTACTTTTTAGTGCCTGCGCCGGTCGGACGGCTTGCATGGATCAGCAGCTCGGTAGTCTTGGACGGCGTCATAACAAATCCCCTCTGGCCCCTGTAGAAAGCGATAGATCTCGTAAAATTTTTTTGGGGGCAGCGTTGACCGCTTTGGTTAACATTATCCGCTCAAATCGCGCTCTGTGGATTCTCCTTTCTCTGCCGGGATGCCACACGTAATCAGGCTAGAGCAAATAAAAATAAAAAACCCAGACTACCTTAAGCGACGGTGGCATAGCTCACGACGGCACTCCATACGGAGAGCTAGTAATGTCCCATCTGTTTTAGCACTCGGGTCTTGATGGAAAGTAAGCACTTAAATCACAAAGGCCAACTTTGTGCAAGATCACCGGCTGCTGGATCAGGCTAATTCCAGTTACTGAGGACCTACTACTCGATGCGGAATTTATACGGACTACTCCTATTCAGTTATACTACAAAAAGTAGCTCTGGTGGGGCTGTCATTTATCATGTTCACTACATATCACATTTGCATCTGTCCGCTGCCGCGTGGCTAAATCATGATACAAAACTTAAATTTGACCAAAATATCAGGATATTGCTATGTGAGTGTTTCGTGATTTCGAACCAAAAAACCATTTGATTAGATTCCTACAACGTAGAGTACTTGTTTATCAGCTTCAGCAACTTCGAATCCACATCCTTGGGAGTCGTAGCATTGAGGTAGTGACCACCGTCAGTAAATGATAAGTCGGTCTCTACGGAAGCTGTGAACAACTTGATATGATCTTTTGGTACTTCAATGCCATATACGGGATCCTGGTTGCCCTGTGTTTTGGTTAATATCAACGGCTGAGACAAGTTAAGGGGCAGAGCTTGATGACCCACCTGAATCCAGTAGACAGGGCACTTGATGTCCTTTAGCCGTCTCAACAAACCGTCTCGCTCCAAAAGGTTGGTAAAGGCTCCGCGCAGCTTCTTTCGCCCCTGGTCTCCGGAATACACTTTGTTGAGTGTGGCTTTCCAGAATTCTGTAGTTTCCTCAGAAATGGTGCCCGAGAAACCGATAGTCACGACACTTTCACGCAGAGCGTCGTCAATGAGGAAGTCTGGGGTTGGCTCTGTGCTGTATAGGCTGTCAACAACCGGGCCCAGCATAGTAGCGGGATCCCAGCATCCCTTCTCCCGGGAGGCGGCTGACTCATAGTCAAGAGACGAGCCAAGAATCATAAGACCCTGAATCTATATCCGAGTTTATCTTTGTTAGCGTCGTGTTCCTAGGGTTGTTCTTTCTGCCTTCAGATTTGCAGTGTATGCGAAGTACAGTATATGCACGTCCAGTTAGGCGAATGTGAAATGAGACACCACACGGAGTCGAAGCCGTGCAGTAGACGTGGAGAAACTGGGGGGTTTGACAGGGATGGATTAAGTCCATATAAGTGATGGGTTTTCCGTACAGACGAAGTGCAGAGAAGTGGACTGCTCATACTTCACACGCTACTTGTACATACCTTCTCTGGAGCAACAAGAGCCATTCTTGTAACAATCCAACCTCCTTGGCTTGTTCCAAGAGCAAAGGCCTTCTTGATGCCAAGGGCGTCCAGCACCTGGACGGCCATGATAGCCGTGTCCCAGTAGGTGAAGTTCTCTGAGGAGCATTCCGTAGCTCCGTGGCCAAGAGGCTCAATGGCGAGTAAATTGGCGGCATCTGTGAGAGCCTTGTTGCCAAACTGAAGGTCGTATAAAGCGGAGGTCATGCACATGGAGTTGATGAGCACGACAGTAGGCTTGGCGGGGTCGACGGCACCGTTAGATAGACGGTAGCCGGCATTGATTCCGCCGAGATGCGGTACTCTGATGGTAGTTCCGGCAGTCATGATGGTGTGGATGGATAAACTCGCTTAGGATTTCTTCAGTAAGTCTTTAGCAGACTGGATAAGAGCATGCAACGAGCCGGCTTTCTTTATTTTCTGTTTCCCTCTTTCTCAGAATGGTCAAAATCAGTTGCCGAAGCAGAAAGAGTTCAGCGAGGCGTGGGGGCTAAGTATTTACTACTTGTATTAGGATCACCCAACCGGCCTCCGGGTCAAAAGGGGAGCCGCATTAATACCCCAAAGCGCGTCTTTGAGTTGAACCTCGGGAGCCCCAAACTTTGTAACCAGGGCGGCGGGGTTGAGGCTGCATTGCGTGGACTTGGATTGGACGACCCGCATCGGTCTTGGCGGTGTAGACATCCTGTCGCTCGTGCCCAAATGAGGAGGAGGCGTTGATTAGTATCATGGAGTACCGTATAAAGAGTGTGTGCGTGTGTGCGTGTGTGCGTGTATAACTAACTCATGAAAGGTAGTAGGCATGTCTGTATGTAACGCTAGTGTTGCCACTTGGATCAATAATCTGACACATGTACCTTACATATGAGATGTGCTACTTTAGGCAATCGAGCGGCTTAAAGTAATTGTTTCAAAACTACCTTACCTTGGTTATATAAATAGGTGATGACGTATGTATAGTAAATAAAAGGCATTGTACGGCAGCGTTCCAATATTACCGTATACCAGCACAGGCGAACTGTATACCTCGTAGCAGTCGCTTCACTTCGCCTGATGGTTCGTCCCACAACTAGTCCTTGTCCATGTACTCCGTATTCGATGTAAGTGTGCATGAGGCGGGCAGCGGTAATGTGCGGAATGGAGAGGAGAGCAGGGGGGTTAGCGAGCGGAGATGGAGCAACTCGAAGCTCCCTCTCCATGCCAGACTAGTATGAGCTACTACCCGACTGTGAGCACAGAGTAGCGCATCCTACGAGAAATCTTTCTGTATTGATTCTAGTCTCACTCTCTTCTGGCTGTAATGTCAATCTCTGCTACCGAGACATACTTTGTGGCCAATTTAGAGACGGTCCGCCCCTGCCCTCCACTTAGCCGGGTGCGCTAACTACTGCCATTCGACAAATAGGGACGATGCTGAAGGCTTCCCATTGGTCTATCTGAGGACCAACCGGAGCACATTTATGAGTCGCTAGGGCCTCTCGGGAGGCAAGCTGGGAAGCTGTCGAAGCCGCCCTGTTGCGCTCTACAACTGCTAAGACATTCATAATGACTCGCCCCCTCCTCCCCAATCTAAAAAGCGGAATTCCACCCTGGCCAATAGCCAATCGACAATGTCACGTAAGTTTACGCCAGTTCGAACAAGGATACGGCGCGCGCCGAATCGGTGGGACCCTGTTTGAAGCTGCTGAGGAAAAGAGGGTTGGATATGCCGGACCGTTTTGTGCCATCTTCTGCTTCTCCAGCTCCTCTTCTCCTTCAGGCGGTCACTTCTTGGCGCAGGCTCGAATAAAGCTCGCGTAGGGGTGCAATTACGAGGTACGAACATCCTTGCTCACAGTTCAACAGTAACTCGCTAACCCACGTGAGGCCGCTGACTGCTGATCGGTCAGATTGCTCTTCGACATGACGAACCAACGACAGTTGGTAGTACCGCTACCTACCTAACTCGTATGACTGGCTTCTATCTGCGCTCAAACGCTTGTTTCGTTTACCTTGGCATTCCCTCTGAGGAGCATGGTTGGAGCGGTATTCTAAAGGAGAGCTTCGAGCTTCGAACTGTGCACTTGCGCAGCTGCTATGGGGCACTTGTGGCGTGCATAAGGCACCAAGGCGGACGGTCGTTGAAGAATAGCTGATCGTCGTTATGGCCGGGTTACGGGTCGTAGTTCTAGCGAGTCGTGCTACTGCGCAGAAAAACACTCGTGCCGGTACCTGAGTCGAAGGGGATGTCACCTTAGCCACCTTCATCGCCTCCCACAGTCCACAGCCCAGAGCCCACCGTTGAGTGTCCACCATCGGACATCGCCCCCCCTGACAAGAGCTGGGCAGCGTGGAGCTCGCTGTCATGGGCTCTCTCTGATTGACAGTGACACTAACAACGAAGGGGGATAAGCGAAGTCGAGGCAGAAGCAGGGAAGAAAAACGGAAATAGGTATGAAAGACCTGGTGTCGCCTCATCTCGTTCAGCTTCTCGATCGAGCGAATCCATCGACCTTTCAAAATCGAAATGCTTCATGGCTCCGTTTGAAGGCATCGTGATGGCGGAAGAGACTCCTTCAGTACTCCCGGGTCTACCGGGCTTCAACCCTCACAACTTACAGCCATGGACCGTCCAGGTGACGGCAGCCATGACTGTCTTAGCTTTTGTGTGTGTCGTCCTACGCATAATCAGCCGCCGGATAAGACAGCAAGAATTATGGTGGGATGACCGCATGATTATATTTTCACTGGTAAGTCCAGGCGGTGGTAGTTGTTCTCTTTTCCTAATATCCAGGTATCCCTATACCGAAAGTTATCGTTTTATTTCTGGTAGTGCACAACCATGGCTGATCGTGAAATTATTATAGGTCTGGTATTTTGTCGTCGTTGGCTTTATTTTCGCCATGTACGAATCTGGCATGGGTCTTCATGCGGACAAAGTTGAGCCTACGAGGATTGTTATGATGGCAAAGTGGTTACTGGTGGCCGAAATCCTTTACGCTTGGAACCTTGGCTGGACCAAGGTAAGCCTCTTGCTCATGTACTATCGCATCTTCCATGTGCCATACTTCAAGAAGATGGCTTGGGCAGTCGGTGGTTTCGTCATGGTGTGGGTGGTTTGCATCACCTTTCTCTTTATTTTCATTTGCGTACCCGTCCAGAAGCTCTGGTATCCTGATCTCCCTGGCCACTGCATCAACCAAGTTGGCACCTGGATCGCCAACGCCTCCTCGACTATCTTTACCGATCTCGCTATTCTTATTCTCCCCATTCCCCAGATCTGGAAACTCCAGCTAAGGACAACGGAAAAGATGGGTCTGACCTTTGCCTTCGGCTTAGGGTTCTTGTACGTGGTGTTGTGCTTTTCGAGTTTTGCTTTTCAACTTATGGTATCCCTATCCTTGAATTGGCTTCCTATACTGACAACCTTGTAGCGTCGTCTTTGCCTCTGCATACCGCACCTCTGTACTTTTTACATATAGTAACTCCGACCCTACCTACACTCTCGCACCTACAGTCGGCTGGACCGTTATCGAAGTATCTGCTGGTATCATCTCTGCCTGCCTTCCCACAATGCTACCGGTTCTACGACTCTTTGCCAGGAGCATAGGTATCAAGCGCAACTTCCTGTCGCCGAATCGTGGAACCAGCGGTGCTAAATCTTCCAACCTCAACAAATCGAATATGAGCGGCCCTAGTCAAAACAAAAGCACTAACGCACTCGCTGGAGACTCTACTCGCGGGTCAGGCGGCAACGCCTTCTATCGCCTAGCAGATGAAACAGAGTCTGACGGCAGTTTTACTGTCGACTCGCAACAGGTCATAATGGATTCCAAGTTCCGACCTGATACAAAGGGGTATAAACACACTGTCGAAAGCTCCCGGATCAACGACCTTCCGGCTGACTTAACAAGGGATGATATACCATTACACGGAATACGAGTACAGACGGAGTTTCAGCAATCCACCTCGCCGAGGTGAGCATTGAGCGCGAGTGTTCGAATCGTTTTTTTTTTTTTTTGTTTGTTCGCAAATTAAGAGGTATTTCGAATCCTCGTACCAAGCATTTAGAAATTGGACGAAAAAAAGGGAATGTCCAAAAAGACAGAAGAATCTGGCAACAGGATTGCTGCGGATTCAAGGCGTCGGTCGGCATATATGAAGTGTAACCGTGATTTGTATCGGCCGAGTTTGGGTTTAACATAGTGTTTGGATATATCATTGCATAATACATCAAGTTCACAGTAATAGTTGTCTCTATATCATGGCTTCCTGATCTTACTAAGTTAGATATATATTTCACAACATGATCTGTACTTTTGAAGGCGGTGGTACTTCAATGTTTCTCCTACCGAGTCAGAAACAAAGTATATCCACTCATTGTCAGACCATACCTATATCCACCCACCTTGAATAAGTTTCATGATTAGTTGCACCTACAATTAGGCGATGCGCTGACCTTTAATCTCTAAGAACTTTCTGGCGTTAAAAATTTGCATAAAGTTTTTAATACGCTTGAAGTTATTAAGTTTGATGAATGTGGTTGGCTAGATACACATCTAGGCTCTACGAATATCGGCGCTTTTGAGTTACCATTGTGAGTGACAACGTGTGATTATATTAAACCAAGTTCAGCCAAAGTCTCCGAGAAGAATCCTACCTTCAATTGGAATGTGATGCTATCTGCACACATATATTGATCCGATTTTGCTGGGATGTATACTAGAATGAATGAATATCGAGAGCATGTGGTAACCAGTGTATGTCAAAGCAGTATTATAAGTTTATCTTTTTGAGTACTTTCGTAAACTATGATAATTGGGCTCTGCCAAGCACGACTTCGTATTCATTATTAGTTTTACAATTTTATGGAACCATAGTACATTACAAGTGGTGTGTGTTCGTATTAAATCGTAGACCTTTCTGCTGTATGTTATGAAAATGGTAATTGTAGGATTCTAGATCTACTCCTATCCAGCTCTTCTGTTTTGCTTCTGTGTAACTCTACGAGACATTCCCCTCCGACTGCATCAGAAAGTCATGTGGTTTGACATGCAGTTAAGCAAGTACAATCACGCAGCCATTGGTAAAACCGTTTCGCAGTATCGTGTACAAGGAGCCATCTTTTTTTTTAGGTGCATCAGCGAATGGAAATTCTGTTTTTGTAGGTAAAATGTCAATTTATATCAAGATCTCTCTTTTCACCACCCAAGGGAGATGAATGCCATCAAGGCCAGTAAAACATATCATAAGACTGAGCCAATTGCGTTTTAATTTGCTATTTGTTTTTTACATGTGACTAGAATTTGTAGAGCTCCCGCTTCTCGCTCTTATACCATTATCGTTCTGCCCGATCAATCAACGCCATTGTATACACTCTTGCCATTAGACACAGTTCAAGTGGAAAGCTTGTGGCTGAATAGGGATATCGATGCATTCACCCGTCGCCTCGAAAGTCCAGTCTGGCTTAGCATCGCAGTCGTTCGTGCTGGAAGCGGTGATCACTGCCGACGTTCCAGCGGGGCATGGGTTCGTCTGGGTAATCTTGACGCTCTGGCCGGGAAAGTTCTCAAAGACAGTGCAGAATCCTTGGGTGAGACCGCCTCCTAGAAGAGCACGGCCATTGCAACCCGTATCCCACCACTGCAGGTATTCGACGCCACCTAGGGGCGTGGCGGCTGAGGAAGCCAATCCAACAAGGGCGGAGGCTAGAATGATGACCTACTAGGTGGATTAATTCGGCTCAAAAAGGAGCGGAAAATGATCTATTGAGAGAGCCATACCTTCATATTGTATGTAATATCGCTGCTGGACGCCTCCGGTGGATGGGTTAAGTCTTGAGTATATCTGATTGATAAGGGAGGTGGCCTGACGGCGTGTTTATATAAGTTCATAGGTCTAGTTGACTCGGTCAATCGGCATTCTAACGGCCCTAGCAAGGATGTAAAAATTGAGCATGTAGCTTAAGCCTAACTCTATAAGGATGGTGATTCAATACTCCGGACGGATATACACAGTGTATGAGCCAAGACGCATGTAAGTCCGCGCCGATGCAACGATTGCGATGCCCCTTACGCGAACCTATTTAGCTGACTATTTGAGCTAGTGAGATACTAGTAATTCGTCCGCAATATAACGGAAAAATTGTTCTGATTGCCACATCCATTGGTTGTGCATATCCGTTGATGACATGTCGTAATCGGGTAATATAAGCGTGCTGTAGGGGCTTAATTAAGTAGTTGATAAGGTCTTCTTCTTTTCTTCTTTCTTCTTCATAGAGTCATTGATATGCTGGTCAGGATAGCGATTCTGGTAAATTGAATGCTACTTAAGAATCTCAATTTTGTAGTTGCATTCTACCATGCTTGGAATAAAATACACTAAACTCCCCAATAATTCGGTGCGTCGGAGCATGGTATATAGCCGAAACAACTCAAACGTCTAACATGACAACTGATCTCACTGGCACCCCACTATTGTTATGGGTAAGACTCAACTCCCAATCAACTGTTTCAATTTTATGCCGCAAATATAATTATATGCACGTATGTGCCGATGTGTTTTGACAACTTCTTCCAATGTGGGGGGGCCTCGAAAATACCCTCCTATTTGGGACTCCCAGAATTGCAATTGTATAGTGGAAGTGACCTATAATAGGTATTCTAACGAAGAGATGCGGTGTATAGTATGGAGTATCTGCAAGGGAGATGCTTTGTAAGGCTTAAGAATACCTACGATATTTGCCTACATGTAAATGCACACGGCACTTCTGTTCTTTGTGCATAACTCCGCATAGTGTTGTTTAGTTTAGTTTATTACTGTGCAGTTGCCTCTCGGTGACTCTCGGCGGTTCCAGGAACTTCCCAGAACCCAGTTTTGCCGGCCCATACTTCAGGAGAAGCTAGTATGTAGTTTAGCCTGGGACCTTATGTATATAAAAAGTTATCTGCGACCCAACTTCAAATTGGGGCAATGAAAATTGCATGTGCCGCAGTCGTTATTGAATCATGTGGAATATGCTGCGTCAGCGGGTAATTGCCATAAGCGTTATTGGATGGCTAATATGCTGCGATTGGTCGCCAGTTTTTTGTAGAGCGCGGGGAAAAATCCATTCCCCGATGAGCGAGTGAATTGGACCTCAATAGAAACTAATAGAACTTGCGACGAACTTCCACGAAGGTATTGCGCTTACTCCCTGGGAGAAGCTCCCTAAATGTTAATGAGAAAAAATGTCCAATCCGATTAACTACACCGTCGGCTGGATCTGTGCTATACCTATAGAGTATGTTGCCGCACAGGCTTTCCTCGATGAAAAACATGACGGACCTGAGCATGTGTCTCCCAACGATAACAATGATTATACGTTAGGCAGGATTGGACAACACAATTGTGTTATAGCTGTGCTTCCTAATGGGGAATATGGACTGACATCTGCGGCGGGCGTCGCGAGAGACATGCTGCATAGTTTCCCTAACATTAGAATTGGTTTAATGGTCGGAATCGGTGGCGGTGCACCCAGCTGGAAACATGACATTCGCCTTGGAGATGTCGTAGTGGGAGTTCCTAGCAATGGGATGAGCAGTGTAATCCAATATGACTTTGGGAAGGCTATTCAGGGCCAGACATTCCAAGAGACAGGTCTCTTAAATAAGCCGCCCCCAGTCCTCCTAGCAGCTGTGAATGGACTCATGGCACAGCATGAATTCGAAGGGAATCAACTGGAAGAAACAGTAAATGGCATCCTTGACCAGAAACCGAGGCTAAGAACGAGGTACAAACGGCCTGCGGCAATTACTGATAGACTTTATCGGCCGCATGTTATTCACCCCCTGCATGATGGAGCGGGTTGTGCGGCCGCCTGCGGCGATGATCCATCACATCTTATCACTAGATCGGAACGGAGCGACGGTGGCGACAGTCCGACAATCCATTACGGTCTAATCGCCTCAGCAAATACACTAATGAAAGATGCCTTGATTCGGGACGCTCTTATAGCAAAGAAAGATGTCTTATGTTTTGAAATGGAGGCCGCTGGTCTTACAAATCACTTTCCATGTCTAGTCATTCGCGGAATTTGTGATTACTCAGATTCACACAAGAATAAGGAATGGCAGGGGTACGCAGCAATGACAGCTGCGGCGTACACAAGAGATCTACTATATCGGATAGCCCCAAATAGATTGGAAGCCGAGAAGAGGATCAGCGATATGATATCTGGTAGTCACCCCACTTTTAAACCAATTAGGCAATTAACGTTAATAGTATATATAGATCTCCGCAAAGTTGCAGAAAAGCACTTGGATATCGCAAAGGAACAGTACCAAATCCTCAAAGATCGAGCAAACGAGAGACTATTCCAGAATGAGCAAGCCTGCCACCAGCTGTTCCGCCTTACAGCTAATAATAAGGACGCTACATACGAATGGTACAAAGATCGAGTTCAAGAAAGAATCGATGGCACGTGCATGTGGTTGCTCAACCACGAGAACTTCCAAATGTGGTTGAAACAAGAGTCTGGTCCCTTAGTAGTCACAGCAGATCCAGGTTGTGGAAAGTCTGTGTTGGCCAAATATTTGATCGATAACGGTTTGCCACGATCGGCAACCATTTGTTACTTTTTCTTCAAAGATAACGACCAAAATACTGTCCGACAAGCGCTCTGCGCGCTACTTCATCAACTCTTCTCCCAAAAGCCATCTCTAATTAAGCATGCAATTCCGCAATACCAAAGAGATGGAAATGGATTGATAAACTCTACAGAATCCCTCTGGAAAATCCTACAAACTGCTACAAGTGACCCCCAGGCGGGATCTGTGATTATAGTTCTTGATGCCCTGGACGAATGCCTCGAATCCGAGGTTGCGGATCTCATAGAGAATCTAGAGCGCTACTTCCGAAGTGGTCAATTAGGCCATGGCAAGTTGAAGTATCTTTTAACTTCCCGCCCGTATGAGCAGGTTATCTTCAAGTTTTACGGCCTGTTGAATGCGTTTCCAAATATTCGAATACCAGGAGAGGAAGAGTCAGAAACTATTAGCCGGGAGGTAAGTTATGTGATCACACACCGCGTCAACCAGCTGTCAGAGAAGCATAGACTCTCTCCCCAAATCAAGAGCTATCTAGAGAAAAGAATACAGAAAACTCCGCAAAGAACTTACCTCTGGGTATATCTTGTATTTGACTACTTAGAGAGGGAATGCTTTAAGAAAACAGAGAAGGGAGTCGAGTCAATCATTGCAACATTACCAGAGAGCGTCAATGAGGCGTATGAAAAAATCCTCGACAAGTCTAAGGCGCACCCTATAGTTCGGAAAGCTTTAAGTATTATACTGGCATCCAGTCGACCTCTAACACTCTCAGAAATGAACATTGCTGTAAACATGGAAAATACAATACAATCTTTCCACGACCTGGACCTAGAGGATGAGGATGATTTCAAATTGCGTCTTAGATCCTGGTGTGGACTATTTATCTCTATTCATCATGGCAAAGTTTATTTTCTCCACCAAACTGCGCGAGAGTTCCTTCTCGTTAGTTTAGCACCTTCTGTAACGACAGAGCTGCGTTGGCAGCATTCCATCAGCATCTGTGATGCGCATACCTTCCTTGCGGAAGTTTGCGTGTTCTACTTAGATTTATATAACTCGATTGATACAAACTCGAAACTGCGCCATCCCGCTTATATAGACATCTTTTTGGATTACGCGGCCAAATATTGGGGCACCCACTTCCGTCAGGCTCGTATTACCGATGATGCTGCCATTGTTTCTTCCGCTCTAAGAATTTGCGATCCAGGTTCACAGAGTTACTCTATTTGGTTTGGAATCTTTTGGCCAACTGCATACATGGAACCTACCGAGCACGCTACAGGTCTCATAGTAGCCTCATACTTTGGTCACTGTGCCATTGTTAAGCTGCTTCTCGAACAGGGAGCTGAGGTCGAAGAGAAAGACACAACGTACGGTCGGACGCCGCTATTGTGGGCTACTATTGGGGGGCATGAGACACTTGTTAGTCTATTACTTGATAAGGGGGCTGATATTGAGGCAAAAGATGAAATGGATTCATCGCCGCTACTCTACGCTATGGGAGGGAATGAGAGTATTGTTAAGCTACTGCTTAAAGCAGGAGCTAATATTGAGGCAAAAGATGAAGAAGGTTTGACACCGTTGATACGGGCTGTTGATAACACGGACGAGACCATGGTCAGGCTGCTACTTGAGAATGGAGCCAATATTGAAGCGGAAGATGAAATGGGTAGGACGCCGTTATTACGTGCTGCTACATATGCGGATGAGGCCATGGTTTACCTGTTACTTGAGAATGGCAGTAACATGGGAGCAGAGAGCAAAGATGGCCAGACGTTGCTATCCACTGAGACAGGAGTCGAGGTTATTGTTAAGCTGCTCCTCGAAAAGGGGCCCGACATTGGTGCGAAGGATGAATTTCGACGGAAAATGCTATCATGGGTTATCGAAAGAAGGAATGAGGCTGTTGTTGAGCTTCTGGTTGAGTTAGGCTTCGCGACTGACGACAATGACATTGATCATTGGCGGCAGCTATAACATGTTCTCGGATTATGAGACACGTTTATTAGTACACTGCTGAAAGAATGATATTAACTAAATATACGTGCGAGAAATATTTAGATATCGGTACTGAATTGATGTCTTCTGAAGGTAGTCAGGTAGGTAGCAACCTCCCCCTGCCCCAATGTAAGTTGAAGAAACATGTCATCTGGGAATACTGTTATGTAAAGGCCTGCAGTCTGTTATATTAAAAAAAATAATTTTCTACTTCCAAGAAGCAGATACAAATATACAACGTATCAAAAAGAAAAGCAAGACGTTATAGGACAGTGTTTCAATATCCATGGCAGAAGTTGAGGAAATTTAAAGGGTTGCTAGAATTTGCCCAGTGGCCCCTTGGCGTTCCAAAGTGGGTTCTTCTAAACTTAGTTGCTGTTGTTAGTGCCCAAATTACAAATGCGGGTGTTGAACCCCCACTGCATCTTCCTGGAGGGTCACTCCATTGATTCCGGATTCCGTACGGAGTACTCCGGGCGGGCTCTGTGTATTTATTTATATGTATGTCCAACGTCGTAGCCGTTACTCTTTCATTCTTTGTTATAACACCTTGTGGAAGTTTAAGCCAAGATATACACCGACTCTCTGATTTTGAAGAGCAATGGCTAGTTACGGGGAGACCGTGCTCTTTCCAGAGAAGTCCCTCTATCTCATTCACAAGATTCAAAACGGGACGAGTCTTGGTCGATCACAATGGCAGACTCGGCCTAAAACTTTACGAGTCGCCGTTCCGCCAACCAGTAGCACATCTAGGATCTCGCAGAAAACAATTGCGAAAGCAAAGAGCGCAAACGCATCATTTTTTCGGTTTGTTGACTGCAATATTCAAGAAACCCATCCTCGGACCAAAAAGAGACAGCAGCGCATGCGAACCCCTACATCTATTCAAGCTACGAAGACATCAAAAAATCGTCAACTACTAAGCCGAGGACGGCCGCAATCAAAGACTGTCAGCCAAGAGCATCATGCCCACCAAAAGATAGTTATTAACCCGACATTGGGACTAATTTCCAGCCGCCAAATGTTGAATCTTATTATACCAGCTTTATCAGACAGTATGCCGCCGTCGTTGTCACGCCATGCCATTCTATATATTAATTTTTGTGAGCAACCCTTAAGATTATTACCCTACAAATATAAACCTTGGGATGACTTACCGTATATGGGAACAGATTTTCACATTATTGCGACTGATACATACCCGCTCTCGTCGCTCTTATCGTTCAACCCTGCCAAGCAGCATTGGTTTCCGTGCATGTTGGCGGATGATGTTTGGCGCTACATCATTCTCTCATTCGCCGCAAGAACTATCGCAAAACTTACCAATAACATCACCAATCTCCAAGACGCTCAAAATTTATTAAGTGAAGCCTTGCGAGGGCTAAATCACAGAATCGCTGCAGGGTATATTCAATCCGATGGAACACTGGGCGCTATCGCGTGCCTGGCTAATTGGAGCGTAAGTATTTCCCCTCAGATCAACTTGGCGGCGAAAATCGCCATCTGACTCTCTCTACCAGAATGCGTTGGGCGACCATGAGAAATCCTGGACCCATGCTCGAGGCTTGGCTGAACTTGTCAACATGCGAGGAGGATTGTCAAACATTAACGAGAGACTATGGTCCAAGATGTATAGGTAGGAGATGACATAACCCTTTTAACGACGACTCTAATTAAATTTGCAGAGGTATTCTTGAAATTGCAGTGGATTCCGATAATATTCCCGATACCCAACTCTTGTCTGATCTTGCGCAGAATTCCGGCGCCCTATCGGATGGGGATGTCGCGGTTTTCCCTGCCAGGCTGCGATGCTCCTGTGAAATGAGCATAGATTTGGCTAACATTTTTAACGATATCTCAAAACTGAGCCTCGCGCTTCAACATGCAATGCTGCTGCAGACGAAAGTCAACCCGGAATATATGGATTCGGCCGTTTTCAGCCTACTCCAACGTTTGCTTCTTTGTGCCTCACAAGAGATAAGCGAGTGTCACAACGCTTTCCGGATTTGTCTTATTTTGTATATCAAGTCGTTGACATGCACTATTGAGCGATTTGTTTTAACTTCGGCAACATTAGTTACAAAACTACGGTCTTATATGGGTGGCTGCCTCTCAACTCCAACACCCTTGACGAGATGGAAGTTGTTCATCGGCTGCCTAGCGGCTGCGGATGGAACGCTCGAAAAGAAATGGTTCATAACATCACTAGCCGAGTCTCTATCGCAAGAGATGAGAGGAGAAAATGGCCAATTTGCTTTCCGAAAGAGCCTTGATAATATTTTATGGATCGAGTTCGTTCATGGAAAGCATGCAGATGCAATTTGGCCCCTTATATCTATCGACACCAATTAGAAGCATCTACCTATCTGTCTATTAAAGAAATTCAAGCCCTTGCCTATTGAACACCGTGCAAGCCTCCAAATCCATCAAGAAACATATTGATATGCGCGGCAGTAAGCTCAGCGTACTGATATAAGAAACCGTGCCCAGCGTTGGGGTAAATGATGAGCTGAGAGTTGGGAATCTTCTTGGCCAATTCCCAGCTGCGACTAGAAGGCACGAGAAGATCGTCATCACCGTTCATGACCAACACCGGCATTTTCAATTCAGCCAGACGATCGTAAGCATCAATCTTTTCTGGAGCATTCCAATGAGTCACAGCCTCGACCTGTAGGGCCGTTCCCTTGGCATCGACAAACTCCAGAAGAGGGGCTTCTCCGTCAGCTTTTCGTTCGTTGACGCGGTCCCACCATCTTTGTGCTGCTGCGCGGCCGGCATCGGTCTGGTAAAAGAACGAAACGGCAACGGCATGATGGACATCAGCCGCACTGCTCCCAGAATTGGTAAGGACGGCCATAGGCTCAGGCTGGGCGTTTTCCCGTGGCCAAACGATGCCGGCCACATCCGAGGTCTCGCGAGGAATTGCCGCCGTGGTGCCCATTAAGACGAGCTTTCGGACTTGATCAGGTGCTTTCAAGGCAACTAGTTGAGCAGAAAGTCCACCCATTGAAAACCCAGCTACATCGTACCGCCTGATCCCAAGGGCATTCATTAGGCTGATCTGACAGTCTGCCCAGCCTTGATAGGTTGTAGGGATCGTACTGCTGCTGCGACCCACACCAGCCTGGTCAAAGAGGATTACAGGTCGCTTTTTTGCGAGGTTGTTGATGAGGATGGGATCCCAAAAATCCATATTGGAGCGGAAAAATCCATGCATTACGAGAGGAATATCCCCAGATGGGCCAATGCGCCGATATGCATATTTGACACCATCGGAGGCAGTGATGTATTGCGTTGGAGCAGTCTGCTGGGTCGTCATGGCTCTATTGAGGTAGTTGTGATTATGTCCGTGCCTGCTGTATTTGGATGTACACACAGGGAGGTTAATAAATCTAGGATTGTAACTTACCATACTGGCAGTGCGGATCGTTCTCTTTAAGTATTACAGCATCTTAAGCCCATTGTTTCCGAGCATGCCATCTCCCTATATCTTGTTGAATCTTTCGCTAAGTGTTTTACAGTCAAGCATCAATATTCATTGCGTACAGAATATAATCTTTCACAGAATTGAAATTAGAACTACGACTGACAAAGCCTATCTTGGCAATTTGACCATTAATAGGGCTAGAACCTTCGGCGTTTCGGAACTACATTGAAACCCTTGAAGCCAAAATTAATTAATTAATATTTGCTCCGCGGAAGGTTGAGAATATTGAAACGGTCTGTTCGAACCGGAATCGGGGTGATTGAACCCCACGGAATAGGGATTCATGACAACATCCGATGGCGTCCCCACCACATAAGCCAAAACAAGTAATTCCTAAACGGGCAATTTGCACTAGAAAGGGCAAAAAGGTGGCAATCCGCTGGATGGCGATGATAATAGGGTCCTCTTAGCGCTTTACTTGGCATTTTTTAATTTCTCTCCCCATTATGAGAATACCGCTGTTGGATTGGGGATAATTACGTATAACCTTTAGCAGAATGCTCATTGGAGGTAATATGCGTCTCCTTGTTCATCGAATTACCAACAGATATTTACTAGGAACCCCCCCGGGCTTATTTTACAGCATAGCAAGCATACTTGCTTGAGTGTCCCATCACCTCTCTCTCAATAGTTAAACATATGGATAAGCTACATGGAGCCCCTCAAAGCGTTTCGGTGACTCGATTTTCTCTTCCAGTGCGAGGATTTTCCCAGAGCCTAAAAGGGTCGATTCATAGATAGCGTTCCATTTGCACCTGCACTTGCAGTCCTGCCGAGTTTTATCTATCCCTCTAAACAGGCTTCCTCAGAGGATTTGCCTAGTAGGCAGCACGCGTATAAACCTCGGAATCCCATAGAAAGTTAACTCGAGGGTAATATCTTCCTGGTCCGCTAAGGGTGCTGGCCTGGTAAGGTTTGGGAGTCAACTTTATAACAAACACTCATTATACTACTCGAAATCGGTTCAGATAGCAGTCTATAACTTTATTTACATGCAGTGCATTCTGCAATTTTCTAAGGGCTCTCTATGATGAATCATCATTGATACAGAGCGGTGAGAGCGCATTGCGTTGGCTTAGGATAGTTACATATCGTAACCTGCGCATCTGTCACAATACATTAGCAATCGGGTTTTCCAGGCAGCATCAATCCATTATTCCTAAGGTCATACATGTTCGTATCCTTTTCGCAAATTGAGTTGGATATAACAAAATGAATGAATAACTCAATCTGCCAAGACTAGAAAGCTAACTAGATTTAATATTAGTATGTCTTTTTGATTGACTGATTCCGGAAGAGGAAATAGAGTCCAAGTTTTGATGAAAGTTTGGCGGCTGCATGTTGCCCATTCTTATTTGTACATATTGCGATTCGCGAACATGGTATTTATAGTTAATGCGCATGTCTAATATAGAGCGCACGCGTATTGGCTAACTCCATACAGCCCTTCAATCATAGTAACGATACAATATTAGTTATGATTTATATACTCCAAGTATTGCTTTCTGTAGAATACTAGCTATAAATCATCTGTATGGAGTATCCATCTAAGTATGTAAACTTATTCATCGAAGCGCTTAGCTCATAACGTATTTATTTGTATTTGTTGTTGTTTCTGAATTTCCCATTATGATTCATTCATCATGATAAACATATATGAATTTTCCTTCTTGTTCAACGGAGAATAGCGAGCATTGATTTTAACTATCCCTCTGCAGATTATTCCATTCACTTGATACGTGCGTCTTTGCAGTGTTTTGTCTGTAAGTGTATTGTAGAGACGAATTCTATTTATAAATCCTAGTTTAGATAGCATTCGCTTTGCGTCAACAACAAATGCCTTGCCAACTTAACCTGCTGCTCTAAAGGATTTGATAATGTGGTGCTCAAAGAAATGAGTTGTTTTTAGTAAATGACCATAAGTTCAAATGACGTAAAATGGCTGAACAAAAGTATCTAATAAAAAAACAACATGTACCATTTGCTACAATTGGTTCCCTTATTTGAAATAGGGCTTTTCATGATCCGAGCTTAAGTGGTTATAGGAAGTAGAACCGCAAGTATTCGTTATATATGTATTAGTAGCGCATTAATAAGACCACGCGGTTTGCTAAACTAATTAAATATGCATGGGTTTTTAGCACTGACAGAATTGAAGGCTGTGAAAATTATCTTGGAGTGTAGGTGGCCAAAAATCAGATTTCAGACTGATCTCATGTCCGCAAAAGTTCGCTAAAGAATGTGTGTCAACTGCTGACTATGGAGCTTAGATATGTATACTAATGCTTCAGGTTATTCACAGGAAGTATCACTATTATTTAGACTTTGTGCATTGTTGTTAAGGTAAGTAGTTTTGGGTGTGGGGTGGTTAATGTTAATGATTACACCAAGTAATACTATTACAACCGCTGAGATGGATATTGAGCATCAAGATGGGTTGTTTATATCCATGTTCTTTGGAGGCTATAATAAGCCGTTGTGAGCTCCCGAGTCATAGATACCCAATTGTTATGCCCATTTCCTTCATTTACTATCATGTAGGATACATACTGCTCACGGAACCTTCCACAGGCAATTCCATTCCTTGACATGATTGATCCTATGGTTAGCTGATGTATGAAAGCATATGGTGGCCTGAAGCAATATCTCCTCGAAACCTCTCTTACTCAACCGATTCTTGATCTATAGATGATGCTATTTGACCGTTCTTTAAATTTTGATCACTATATGCCCCACTATCGTCAACAGGCATTCTAGGAAATTATTAGAGTGAGAGAAGAGTTTAGTTGAAGCTATTGATGGCAACCTGCGAATAGCGAGTTAATGTCGTTATAGTGGTTTACCCATAATAGCTCGATGGGGTAATTATTCCTCATGGGCAGCAGAGGCATTATTCTCCCTTCAGAACATAACAAGGATATTTCTTGACGTATATCCCCATCGGCAACTGCAATCAGCCAATTACATAGATGAATACTTCTTAAATCGATATCGATTAAGCCTTAATACCGTTTCGCTAGAGTTCAGCGTAAAGGGGATACTTTAGATGATCCAGAGAACCTCTAAGATGTACTAAAGAAATAATTCTACTTCGAGCATTTCCTCATACTACAGGTACGCGAAAGAATGACGGGTTTCTTAGTGGAAATGCAAACTTGGTAACTTCGGGTATTCGGCCTATTTATCTCTCACGGATAGGATTTGGCTAGCAGGATTACAATCTGTGTGAGTTACTCATCCTGATTATTGATACATTCGATCGTAAACTTCACTCAATCTAGAAATCTAGTGAATTTAGGCAAAGCCGCATGTGGACATTCTATCGTACATATTTAGATCCTGATATTCCTTCCAAGCATTTTCCAATCTCATAAAGAAAACGAATGGGCAATCGCTCAAAGGAGCAGTGGGTGTCTTTGCTGATTATTGTTTGATTGTGGGTTCTTATATGCTGATTATATGTGAGAAGTGGGGAGAGTCAGCAGGACTGTATGTAATTGAGGAGAGCATCAGTAAACATTTAACCATGCTAATATCTGTCCCCTCTTTTCCTTGACCCTATCACTTTGAACTATACGGAGTACAAATAAGTCACTTACCTCTCTACCTAAAGAACACATTCTACCAATTACTGCATTAGCCATACAACTTAATCGGCTCAGTTGACCCTGCTGCTAGAAGCTACTGAGCCAATCTAGTTTTTACCCGATGAGGGCAATAGCACACATGTGGGACTGTTTTATGGGCCTGGTCCCAGCGATGGACGGAGTAAAGTGTTGTTGATGTTGTTGTCTATACTCCGTGCTCTGTGTGGGAAAGTAAGTAAAAAATAATAATCGCGGCTTCTGGACTCACAAAAACACAATTATTCTATTATATATATATATACTAGGTGTGCTCCATTTGGGATGTAGAACCCAACGGCAATCAGGCCGGTGTGGCCCGAAATGCCACCATTTAATTATACCGCTACGGTGCCGATCCGTCTGCATACATACCTTAGTAACCGTATCATTGCTCCAGCCGATGACGCATTGCTCATTCAGAAATAAACCCCTATGACTATGCGTGCATCATGAGACATTATGTATCACTGAAGCTGCAATGGAACGAAGTCAAACAGGACTCGCTCTCATGAGTCTAATTTTAAATGCCGTGGCGGTTAGGGCGGTTCCTCCAATGGTGGCTGGCGGCTGCTTGGCGACGCCGTCAATGCTTGATGGAACCGTGTGATTTGTACCCCGAATTGGGGCAAGCTGGGCAGCATAGCTGCCTGATGTCGAAAGCAAAGTCAAAAGACATACTCGGCACGTAAATTAAGAGCAATTTTTATTCCTGCCAAGGAAATATACTGCTTGTATTGATTTTGTATGTTACACGCCTAACTAAGCGGAGCTTCAAAGTCTCAGTGGCCAGAATACCCGCGGTCTTCTCTTTCGGTAGATTCCATTTTGTGATTAAAGCCGCCGACAACTACTGCAACGAGGCAGACGGCTCTTTGAATAGCCAAGCATAGCCTGATGCTAAATAAGCTCGTGTACCCTTTCAGCTAGCAATGCGGAGTACACATAAGCAGAGAGTAACGCTCAATAACACCAACTGGGTAGGTTCGGCGAAAGAGTTAGCTAATGCGGTACGTGGACTAGCTAGACACAATGTACCGAGAGCTCACCCAGGACAAAGCCACTTTGCAACGCGCGAGGGCTCGGATAGTACCATCCGAAACGAAAAAGTGTGGCTGCATCGCCTCGCAGCACCAATCCTGATCAAAGTTCCCCCCCGTTTGAAGCTTCCCCTCCACCAAGACCCCGCCTGTCCACTTGGCTGCCGACCAAAGCTAGAACGCGTGGGCCTTTGAAATTGCAAGTGTTCGGTTCGTCAGCGAAGAAGGCGATGACACAACAGCCGCCAATAGTGTTTCACTGCAGATCCAGATGAGAATTGTGTGCAGCGCGATCGCGACATCTCGGAGGGCCGATGACATACTACTTGGATGTTAAAACGCGGGGTTGCCCGGAACCCCTCTCTAATTCTCTCCTCTTTGCTTGGCAGTTATTTGTTCTGGTCTCCTCTGCCTCCTTCTGTTCTTTACTCTCTCCCTCTCTCTCTCCCTCCACCTCTTCTTCAGTAGTTTTGACAGTTTCTGCTTGCGAGCAGCCAAACTTGAAATATACTATATCCTCTATTTTGACTTTTTCTGTTTTATACCAGACACACAGATTACAAAATGGGCGAGGCCAAGTGTCCCGTAAACCACATCAACGCCGCTGGCGGCGGAACCAGGAACCGTGACTGGTGGCCAGAGTCGCTCAAGCTCAACATTCTGCGTCAGCACACAAATGTGACAAACCCGCTTGGAGCTGATTTTGACTATGCGGCGGCTTTCAAGACTCTTGACTATGATGCCGTCAAGAAGGATCTCACAGCTCTGATGACTGACTCTCAGGACTGGTGGCCAGCTGACTTTGGTCACTATGGAGGTCTCTTCATCCGTCTGGCTTGGCACAGTGCTGGTACATATCGTGTCTTTGACGGCCGCGGCGGCGGTGGCCAGGTAAGCAGCATTCACTCCTTTTAATTGAACCCAGCGTGCTCTTCATATTGTCATCTTGGCCTGGGCTAACTAAACCGTCTCCGTTAGGGCCAACAACGGTTCGCACCACTTAACAGCTGGCCGGACAACGTCAGCTTGGACAAGGCTCGACGCCTGCTTTGGCCAATCAAGCAAAAATATGGTAACAAGCTTTCGTGGGCCGATCTTCTTATCCTGTCCGGCAATGTGGCTCTCGAGTCCATGGGATTCAAGACCTTAGGCTTTGCAGGTGGTCGTTCAGACACCTGGGAAGCCGACGAGGCTGCCTACTGGGGTGGTGAAACCACATGGCTCGGCAATGACGTCCGCTATGCGCATGGCTTTTCTGGCTCTTCCAAGGGTCACGGTGTCATTGACTCTGACGAAAAGCCCCATACTGACATTCACTCTCGCGAATTGGAGTCTCCTCTGGGAGCGGTATGTGTCCTTGCCCCGTATCCTAAATTCAGCGTTCGAGGAATTATTCTGATTGATATAATATAGGTACACATGGGACTTATTTATGTCAACCCGGAGGGTCCGGATGCCAGTGCTGATGTGCTTGCTGCCGCTCGAGACATTCGTGTCACTTTCGGTCGTATGGCAATGAACGATGAAGAGACTGTAGCTCTTATTGCTGGTGGACACACTTTTGGCAAGACTCACGGTGCAGGGCCTTCAACCCATGTTGGCCCCGAGCCCGCAGGTGCTCCCCTTGAGAACCAGGGCCTTGGCTGGGCCAGCACTTTCGGTTCCGGAAAGGGCCCAGATGCTATCACCAGTGGTCTTGAGGTGACTTGGACCAAGACACCAACCAAATGGAGCAACCAGTTCTTCGAATACCTCTTCAAGTTCGAATGGGAGCTTACCACCAGCCCTGCCGGTGCGAAGCAGTGGGTGGCCAAGAACGCCGAACCCATCATTCCCAACGCCTTTGATGCCTCCAAGAAGCAGCTGCCAACTATGTTGACCACTGATCTGTCGCTCCGTTTTGATCCTGCATATGAGAAGATTTCTCGTCGCTTCTTGGAGCACCCAGACCAGTTCGCCGATGCATTCGCTAAGGCTTGGTTCAAGCTGACGCACCGTGACATGGGGCCTCTGAGCCGATATGTGGGTCCTGAAATTCCCAAGGAGGAATTCTCCTGGCAGGACCCTATCCCCGCTATCAACTATACCTTGATCAACGATGGTGACATTGCTGCTCTCAAGAAAGAAGTCTTGGCCTCTGGTGTGAACCCATCTAAGCTCATTTCCACTGCTTGGGCATCTGCCTCAACCTTCCGTGGCAGCGACAAGCGAGGTGGAGCCAACGGAGCTCGCATTCGCCTTGCACCACAGAAGGACTGGGAGGTGAACAACCCCCCTCAACTGGCCGAAGTCCTGCAGGCATTGGAAAAGATTCAGCAGAAGTTCAATAGCTCTCAGAGTGGAGGCAAAAAGGTGTCTCTTGCTGATCTGATTGTTCTGGCGGGATCTGCAGCTATCGAGAAGGCTGCTAAGGATGCTGGACACGACATCACCGTGCCTTTCACCCCTGGTCGCAATGATGCCACCCAGGAGCAGACTGATATCGAATCAGTTGGTTACCTTGAGCCTGTTGCTGATGGCTTCCGTAACTACGGCAAATCGACTCCCAGAGTCAAGTTGGAGCACTTGCTGGTCGACAAGGCCCACCTCCTCACCCTCTCGGTGCCCGAGTTGACTGTCCTTATTGGTGGACTGCGTGTGCTGAACACAAACTATGACGGCTCAACTCATGGTGTCTTCACAAACCGTCCTGGAACTCTTACCAACGACTTCTTCGTCAACCTCTTGGACATTGGCACCGTCTGGAAAGCTAATCCTTCTGATGGCGACCTCTTTGAGGGCAGCGATCGCAAGAGCGGTGCTAAGAAGTGGACTGGCACCCGTGTTGACCTTGTCCTTGGCTCTCACCCTGAGCTGAGGGCTGTCGCAGAAGTGTACGGCAGCTCTGATTCCAGCCAAAAGTTTGTCAACGATTTCGTGGCTGCTTGGACCAAGGTCGTCAACCTGGACCGCTTTGACCTTCCAAGAGACTCTCCGTTGAGACCATCTAGCCGCTTGTAAAACTCAAAAATTGGCTAATGGATCTTCATGCCGCTTATATTTAAATGACACAGTCTGAACCTTTGTATAACCAGAATGTATTATCAAACGAAAAGCATGGAGCCGTATTTGAGCAATAAACAAGTAAAATTGTAAACGTATCCCCCAAAATGATCAGTCTTTGTTCTTATGCGCGTGTGATTCTCATGCAAAGCTGTGTTAAAGGAATTCTATGTCAGTATTTATCACGATTAGAAACTTGAACGATATTTATCAAAGTCATTTTGTCTAATGTAATTCGTCATCTTCGCTCAATCTGTCTCTGAATTACCTCTCTCCAGCTCTCCAAATCTCTCACCACAAGCCCTTCAACCTTTGCTTCGTCATCCCATTTCCGGAGTTGACACATTTCCTGGCACCACAACCCAGAACTAAATTCTTTCACCTCCTCAGCGGACATAGGGCCCCCTTGGTAGAATAAGCTCTTCTTACTCGCATCTGAGAGGCGATCATTATAAGAATCATTTACAGCGCACAGGTACCGCTTGGCTGCTACATGGGATTCCACAAGACGGGCGACTTTTTCGGAAAATCCTAGTGAAAGGAGAAGGCGAGCCCCCAAAGTTTCATGGCCAACGCGGCCAACACTCTTTGTTGTCGGGGCATCTCCTAGGTTTTGGATAGGTAGACTTGACGAAGCAATCAGATCTTCTGCCGGAGCAAATTGTCCAACATCATGCAGAAGCGCAGCAACCTGAGTGGCCTCGTCGACAGATGGTGATGCGTCAGCCGCCAAAGCAGCACATTGTAATGAATGCTGGAGTTGAGAGATAGGCTCGCCAATGTAGGGAGTGTAATCCGAGGCTTCCAGAATAGAGATTATATAAGAGGTGACAGCTTCTGGCTCAAGGGTTTTAGGGATGGCCATTTTGGCAAAGAGAATGATGAGGGGCGGTGAGGTAGTGTTTCGATGACCGAGTTGCAAAAGATTGGAGCGTGTTAGATATACGTCGTTCATGGATACATGGCAGTTTCCGTAAGTAAGCAGGAACTATCAGGAAATATGCGCTGCCGGAATGCTGATGCAGAATCTCCACTCCTCGACTTCCATGCATTGGCACGTGGATGGATCGTCCACTCGGCATAATCCAGCCAGCACGTGGATGAACCGAACCTCTCTCAGAGGGTTTAATTTGGGGTAAGATGTGGAGAATTTATCCACCCAAAAGGGGCACTCCCATGAACTTGTTGGATGTTATTTAGATGATAAATAGAGAACCTATGAGCAAATCTAGGCTGAATGTAAGAGCGTGTCACCCTTATCTTGTTGAACCACTGCCTCGAAGCTATTACTAGGTAATTTATTCTCCTCTAATTCTTCTTCTAAGTGGTAATCAATTTATTTGTAGTCGCGTCTAGAAAGCCAATTGGCGGCCAGCATCAACACTCAGCATTGGCGAACCAAATGCATATCTCAGAGCCCCATCCTCATACGATTCTCCCTCTTTACGCATGTGGGTTGCAGGCCACTCTTTCTTCCGAAGCTCGTAGTACTCTTGGTGTAAGTCACCTTCTCTAGCAAGATTATACGTAGCGTAGAGTGCTTTGCGATCCTCATAGCTGTGGTTGGGTCCACTACGGTGAGCCAGGTACGATGTAAAAATGAGCAGTTGGCCTGTCCAAATAATTAGATAAACATGATTACAGATTACATATGAAAAAAATACTGGAAATATAATTGGCTTTGCAGTTGTACTTACCGGGCTCCAGTTCAACCGGCTTCCATTCATGAGAGTTTGCCCACTCGGTAGTGATACAATGATCTTCAACATTGAGGGGTATATTCATATTATGGCTGGCATCAACAACTTCCAGACCTCCATTGCCCAGGTTGGACTTATCCACAGCCATCAAAATAGTAAGATGCTTCACATCTCTAATGTGATTATAAGCCACGGCATCAATATGCGGTGCAAAACCACCTGCCTTCGGTTAACTAATATTCCTACGCATTACAATGATGAAATGACATACCACTTCCAGCGAGTTTGTAATTAATCTTCTCTTTGAAAAGGTTCATAGGCTCTCCTGATAGCTCTTCCAGAAGCCCCAGGAGCTTTTTACCTCGAAGCAATCCGTTGAACCCTTCATGGCTATCGGCATAGTTTTCTGTTCTACAGAGGACTGTCTCACCCCGTGAATTTATTTCCTATTTACTGTAAGAAGCCCATCTTTTAAAGGCTAGATACAAAGTGCAATGCAATATATTGGACGAAATCTCTTACCTCATATGGCATAAATTGAGACTCGGCGGTTGGAGTCCAATCGTGTACCTCCTGCGCCCATCTTTGCAGATCTTCAGTCTCCGCGTTATTGAGAATATCCCGAACGATAAGATATCCGTTCTCTTTGAAAAAAGCAACCTGATCAATAGACAACATGGCGGCCCAATGAACTCTCAAGTGATGATATTGCCGATTTGTGGCATGGTTAGGCGAGACTTATGCAGAGCTATCCAGCTCTTTTTTAATTCCTAGCCGTCTCCCTTTCTTTCCCCATCTTGCTACAAACAGCAAACATCGTGCACTCGGAAGTTCCCCGTGAAGCCAACATATTCGCTTACGGGAATGAATGCCATTTTGCCGGAGATGTTTCGTCCAGGATCTACGCGGAGCTTGCAGATTACGGGCCACCCCACCGAGTGGCTAATACCGAAAGCGGATCGCTGCCGATGTGCCTCCCGATGAATCATGGGATACTCTTGGCGCACGTGGCGCTCATTACCGGCCTATCGGCACAAGACACAACTTCTTGAGACGATATAACTCCATTTCGTACAGCAGATGGTTAGTATCATGGGCAAGGAAATGGGTGGGATTGCTTAAAAACATGCAGCTGGATTGGATACCTTGGTTTACACCCACGTGGGAGCCGCACGAATGCGATTGATACAATATGTAGCTATCTCAATCCCCTGGAGGTGAGATCTAGACTTCTTGCTCGTAACAAAATTGGTTTTGGGGAATTCCATTATTCATTCAAGATGGGGCTATCAAAAGGTAGCGCGTATAATCTTCTTTATACTAGCTCTTAGATTGCACCAGTCAATTGCTGCTGCATGTATTCACGTGCATTGTCTGGAGGGATATGCGAGTTCTGTGGCGAGTCAATTTCCTTCCAGTCAGTCATATATAAAGTTACGTTGCATCAGAAGCGGGAGTCGCTTAGATGCAAATGGGCTGTGGTTTCGACAGACACTACAAAAACTGCGCTCACATCTGTTTTTGCCCTCACTGTCCAAATCACAGTCTGGCTATAGACAAGAATAGCGAAGATGGATTCCAAGAATGCACAAGTTGATGAAGTGGCTGTTTCGCCAACTCTTCAGCCAAGCAATGATACCAACAAAAATGCCATCGTCCAGCCAAACAGGATCTCACGCATCAGTCGCGTCTCCTCTATTTTCATGGTCCTCGTCGGCGGCTTGGCTCTTTTCTCAGACGGCTACAACGCGCAAGTCATCGGGTACATGAATCCGCTTCTGGCAGAGCTGTACCCAGATTCATTCACCTCGACGATCAAGACCAGATTGTCCAACGCTTTTCTTATCGGTGAAGTCTTTGGCATGTTATTCTTCGGTTGGGGAATTGACAGACTTGGTCGCCGGACGGGTATAGTCTTTGCAACTCTGTTTTTGATCTTGGGGATTGTGCTAGCTACAGCGGCGCACGGAAAAACTCCCACTGGCATGTTCTGGATGATGATTATCGGTCGTGGAGTCGCCGGGTTTGGAGCCGGAGGTGGGTGTCGCTTCCTATGCCCTACTTTGTGCGAAGAAGCAAGCAGCCACTAATGAGAAGCACAAAATAGGAGAATATCCAACCTGCGGTACTGGCAGTGCTGAGGCCTCGGATGAGACTCCATACGTAAAACGTCGCCGCGGCATGCTGGTTGCCGTCGCCACAGATTTTGCCATTGATCTAGGCTTCGTTATGGCTGGTGTCATTGTGCTTATCGTCTTAGCTGCCTATCACCAACATATCAACGATGGCGTTTGGCGTGTCTCATTTGGTCTCGGCTTCATCCTCCCCGTTGGCCTTTTGTTCTTCCGTCTCCGTTTGATCAACTCAACACAGTATCGGAAACACGCTATGAAGTCAAACATTCCATACTGGTTGGTGATTAAGCGTTATTGGAAGCCCATGCTTGGAACATCGCTGGCGTGGTTCATGTACGACTTTGTTGTAAGTTGACCGTTACCCCCCCAGGGATTTTGGAATTGTGGCTGAATGATCTCCGTTGGACAGACTTATCCCTTTGGTATCTTTGGCTCAACCATCATCGGGACCTTGAACCCCAACAACACTCTGGTACAGAATATTGGCTATGGTACCGTCCTCAATTGTTTTTATCTTCCTGGAACTCTCATTGGTGGCCTTCTTATGGATAAGATTGGCCGCAAGCAGAACATGGCCCTGGGTTTCTTCCTCTGGTCGATCCTCGCGTTCATCATTGGTGGCGCTCTGAATCCCATAACAAGTGTGTTCCCGCTCTTTGTTGTCTTGTATGGTATCTTCAACACGTTGGGGGAGATGGGTCCGGGTGTATGTACATCTCTTCCTCTCACTATACAAGTGTCAGTGTAAGACTAATAATAATTCTCCAGGTCGGTACCTTTCTCTGCGGAGCCGAATCTTTTCCTACTCCAGTACGAGGCCACTTCTTAGGCCTTGCTGCTGCCGTAGGTAAAGCTGGTGCCGCCATAGGGACACAGGTTTTCACACCAATCCAGAACTCATTCTCTGATTCCCAGAATGGCGTTCAAGGAGTCTTTCTTATCGGAGCTGCCTTTGCCATGGCTGGCTGTATTATCACATGGTTTCTAATTCCTGATAAGGAAAAGGATCTCGAAAGTGAAGACATGCGATTCCGTATTTATCTTGAGGAGAATGGCTATCAAGGTACATTTGGAGAGTCGATTGACGATGAGATCAAAAGCACTGCTTTCCACATTTAAGTTATTTATCACGAAGGAGGAAAATTAGCCGATTATCGTACAATTTTCACCCAATGCGTAACATATTACGATTAACTCCATATGATGCTTCACACTCAAAACTAGTTCTAAAATCTCATATATTTATTGATCTGTTGAAACATACGTTGGAAAGATTTTAGACGCCGTTGCGCGCTGTTTCAATATGCCTGAACTATTTATAGGATATCATTTAGCAACAATGCAATTGAATGGTATCTTGCCATATGGTATTGGCTATCCGACCTTAAAAAAACTGTACTCAAGATTGCAGCTAACCGCATCTCCAGGTGATCCTTCGAATGCTGATATTGGTTCACAGGGAACGATTGAATTTGTTGGATAATCGCGTAGTCATTATATGTCCGTATGAGGCCTGAGGTAAATGATTTATGCCTTGCTGGAGACATGAATGATAACTTTTCCACCGCTTGAGCCCTTCTTGAGATGTTCATAAGCTTCCACGGCCTCCTTAAACTCAAACGTCGAGTCGATAATGGTCTTGATTACTCCCTCTCCTAACCATTTTGCGACTTGTGCTAGATCTTCGTGGCTATTTTTGGTCATATATGTGACAAATTTGCTTTTGCCTCCGCCTAGAAACGAGGGCAGGAGTTTTGCCATTGCGACGTTCTTGATGCTGCTCAGTGATGCAGAGCCACCCACTAGTACGAAGGCTCCCTCCGGCTTAAGAAAATGATTCGACTGTTGGTAAAGGTCTGGAAGAGATGAACCGACATTATCGACAACGTGATCAAAGATTTTTCCGCTCTGTTTCAACTGTGTCACGATATCGCCAGCTTTGTAATCCACAATCTCGTCGGCTCCCAATCGCTCACAGAGCTCCCTTTTCCCGGTGGAGCAAGAGGCAGTGACATGGCATCCAAGAGCCTTCGCGATCTGAATACCGTAGGTGCCTGCACCGCCCGATCCACCGTTGATGAAGACTTTGGACCCAGTTTGGACGTAGGGCTTAATGGATTGATATGCCGTTAGAGCGGTGGTCGGTGCACCAGCAGCGAGATCCAAATCAAAATCCGGTGGTAAGACGGCGTATCCATCGCGATCGGCGATTACATATTGAGAGAGTGCGCCGGGGGCCTTTGTTGGATCCAAACGCACTAGCACCGCATCTCCAGCTTTAACATCGGTTACATTATCTGCCACCGCGACGACTCGACCACTAAGGTCCATTCCAAGTGTTTTTGGGAACGAGGTGATGGCTTTTGATGCGAAACCCATCTGCACCATTTTATAGTCTGCGGGGTTGAGTCCTGCACTCACAACTTGGACAAGAGCTTGCCCTGGCTTAAGAGGCACAGATGGCTGCGCTACATTGTCAACAAGTTTCAGTGTCTCTTCGAGAGGCCCAGGAGCGGCAAGTTGCCAAGCCTGCATGGTTTTAGACATGACGAATATGGTACTGGCACAAAATGAAGGCGTGGCTGGAAAACAATGAGGGAAGATGAAGAATATCTGGTGAACCTTTCTTCTACCAAATGATTCCAGTGGACATATATATCATATCTTGTATTAAAATATTCTCGGTGAAGACGAAACGAGCCTCGGCATGTTTCCGCCTTCGGCATCATCCACCACCGAGCTGAGTCCGTCAGACGGGCGGAATTGACTAATTGGGAAGCATCCACCTTCTCCATTCGTAGATAATTTTTTAGAATAAAAAACGGACTTGCGGAGTTCTCTGTATCGATATGAAATCAATTTGCTAGTGGCAAAATATCGGATCCGCTTTTCTAGAAGTTTCTTGTTGATACATAGGGCTTCTGACTTTATGCTGAAAATTTGAGCCGGTACCTGACAGGTTGGGGTATTATTCCGGCCTAGTCAGATCTGCAAAATTCTCCATCTGAAGCCCCATAAAAGTAGGAAGAACTGCACATATTTCAGTATCATAGGCCCTTAAACAAGACAAGTTATCCGCTCGAACACGAAATGAATCGCATAGCTCTTTCATTGAAGGGTTCTTAGGACCTGTCTAGTCTGCAAGGAGCGATTTTAGTGAGGAGAAATTGACGAGGTCTAATGAAATAGCATATATTAAAAATTGTATGCGCAGGTAAATTAAACGTGATCATATACTGTTTTACGCAATGCCTTGATGCAATAGGACTGTTGTTCATGTCAATATCATTGACAATCTATATTATTAGATACTTTGATTTCTTTTGTAATTCCTGAAAGCATATTGTGATTTAAACAGCATATATAAAGCCTTGTCTGATCTTAGCAGAACAATTATAGGAAGGCAGGTAGTGTACAGAAGGGTGGGAATACTATAGGTTATTCGAATATGACCTCTCATTATGCTATGATGTATGCATTACTAACCATCATGAATATTCGACAATACTAGCGCGATGATAGCATCAACAGATCTATCCTGTTAAATACGAACCGTCTTGTGTGGATTAAAAGTTCGTATTTCAGCTAAATTATTTGATCGTCACATTATCTACTCAGTGTGGTAGCAGCCTTCATTGCAAATGAAAATTACAAACAACATAGGAAGATAGATTGCCTTGAATCCAGCAAATGTAGTAATAATTGAAAGAAATAAGCCACTAGTTCCATCAAACTCTTCCTAGGCTTGATCCCCCTCATATCAACATCCACAAATAGGCGAAATAAACCCTTGGAGACAAAGTCCCAGATTTGTACTTCCTTATTTGCAAATGTATGAATAGCAGACCAAGATGTTTCTTACACTGCAAGCGGCGCTGAACGTGTTGCAGCTCTTGAGGTTATTGTCTCCAGGCCAGCATTGGCCTTGCACTGTGCCATCTCCACCAGCATAATAGAACTTCCAAGTGCCATCAGACTGAAGATAGAAGTCCATATTCGACCCGCCGCACATGCCACTAAGTTGGAAGTAATTGGACCCTGTTTTGTGAAGGCCGTATATTGGTGTCTCGCCAGCGGTGACATGGCCAGCGTTTTTACCATTCATTATACAATCGCAGCCGTAGTAAGAAGGGCATGCGATGGCATAATCTTGAATTTTGCCGCCCCATCCTGGGGCGAAAGAACATGGACCGGTCAAGACATGGAAGTCAGCTGCGACGAGGTTGGCCAAACCAAGGGTGGCCAAAAGTTGGGTGGTTGAGAATTTCATCTTGATATATAGTATAAGAATATGTCGAACTGTAGAAGGGAATTGAAATTCAGGAGGATGCTACTAGGAGGGAGGCGTAGACCTCCCTTTTAATCTTTCTACTACAATGAAATGGGATATACCCGAGGCAATGGCCCCCTCAGCCTTCAAGTCCCCAGTAGTGAATCCCCTCATCACCATCTCCCATACGAAGAACTCATTCCCAAATTCTACTAAAGGTGGAGCCAACGGGTAACTCGAAGTATGCAGTACAAAAACTTACGTAAAGGTAGCCAGACATACTTGGGGTCTACTTCGTTAAGGCAAGATTGATTATGACGAGCATCCTACCACGTGCTGCGAATAAGACCCTTGAACTATGGTCAATTTCCAGCTCGCTAATCAATAGAGTTTAGCTTAGGCGCTCGGGATGTATAATCTGTCACCAATTTGCATGCTACTTCCTAGTGGGGATTATGACGAAACGGTGTGTCTCTGAGACATTCCTGAGTAGCAGAATACATGACGTTAAATCCTGGAAAGAGTCCATATACCTGGAGTTGTGCACTGCCATTAAGGCGTATTAATGCATGCAACCAAGATGGTAGGATACATTGAACACGCTTGAGCGATAAATATAAATTGTCAAATGTTCTGCTATATTTGCTCTTTATCTAAGTCATTTAAGTCTAGTTACTGTGATAGGAAGATATGGTGAATGGTTTAAACTTGAATGGGATGATTTAACCCCTGCCACCTAATGCCATGGGTGTTGGGATTGGGTTGTGAAAAGATGTTCCACATAGTATTGAGCTATCCTGGCCCTGGCACGGTACCCTGTCAGCGTTTATGTTTTGGGCGCATCAAGAGTGCATCCTGCAAGAATTAGCTGATATAGCCTGCCCAATAGAAAGGTAACCGGGGTAGAGATGATTTGTTAACGTAATTATATTGATTGAACTCTGGAATGTAACATGTCATGGACCCATGAATGCCTTTTGCAGTCGCATTTCTTTAGCAGGAACAACTACCTTGAAGCTAATAGTCAACCGAATGAGTTTTTCGCAAACCCATGTAGTAAGATTAGCACTCGACGAAATCGATTAGACACCCCATCAATCAAAATGACTCAAGACATTTTCTACGATTGTTCTTTATTCCATAAACGGCAGTCCCTTTGTTAATCCGGAAGCTGCCTCACTGACTATTTGTCCGCTTATGCTTCCATTGGAACTTTTGGAAGAATAGCTCCACATCATCCAACAAAAGTCAAATATAAGCATAAAAATCGGCAATCAAGATTTGGTGGACCAGGGCTCGTCTATACGAGGTTATTCTTTGATAGTCACTAGCGCTCCTTTTCGTGCTAGCTCTCTATTGACAATATACCCTCAGCTGGATGTATGTAAATCCAATCGCTATACCTCATGATCAAATAGAGGCTATACATTAAATATTTGTACGTTAAGGCTCTGCAATGCTTCTTTATGCTTCTCCAGATTCGACAAATACTCACATCAATAGTCCAATCTCACATTTGGAACATACCATGCCCTATCCTCATAGAGGAAAGTGAAAAAGTCTAAAATCTGACAGGCTGTCTCCCTCTAAGTGCTTTCCTATTTGATTTATATGGAGATGTATTTGTCCTAGTTTAGTACTCTGTACTCGCTTAATATATTCGCATTCTACATTTGACGGCGGACCGATAGCATTGCCATATCCGGAGTATTACGGAAAGATATTCGTGCTGCAGGGGGCCTGGCATTGGGTACATAAAAAAAACATATTCCGAGACTGGTATGTTCCTGCTCTGCCGTATTTAGTGTGACTGAATTCTAATCCTTTTTTGCACTAACCAGCCGAATGGAGCCAGCCGTTGATCATGATGTATATACTGGGGGTGTCAGTTGAGCTGACAGTCCTCCTGACCACCTTGTCTAGGATACTCTTTTCTGTACCTTGTTCAACTGTTCGACCTTCGCCTTACAGTTAGCCCCAAAATCACTAAAACGCCCAAAAACTAGGAACATTATCTCTCAGTTGTTTTCGTTATATATTACAACCCAATATATAGAGCCACTGCGATAGGCCTCCCGGGTAGGCAACCATGGGTAAACCACATGATAAGTCAGCTAATAAAACATAAATTATATATAATCTATGTACACCTTGCAAATAGGTAATTGGGAACTACAATTTATACTAACCTTATAGGTAGCACGGTTTGTCACAAGCGGTTTATTATACATAATCACTTATGCCTATTCTTGCTTTGAAAGTCTTAGCTCCGGTAAAATTTGTACAAATTGTAGAGATGGCTTCGGGTATAAGATTCTTCATTGCCGATTTCTTTTTGCCTTGAACCGCCCCCTCACTAATCCATCCACTTAAAGGTGCTTAGAAAAGAAATCAGCAGCCTGCTTATAACCCCTCTCAAACTCCTTGACGTTTTCCTCATTCTTCAGATCGGATCTGGCACCCATCCAACCGTGGTGCATAGTCTCATAGATGGTAGCCTCAACTTTGTCACCCATGATTTCCTTGTACAAAGCAACCTTATCGGCAGGCTCATCCTTGGAGGCAAGCAGAATATGAGGAACTGTCTGAACCTTGGCGTCAGCCTCATCGAGGAGACTGTTTAGTTAATACCTGATTAGAGAATTATCACTTTCCCCAAGAAATTTTGAAGACTCACCCAGGATGAGCTGTTCCGCTGGCTGCGAATCGTCGACCGACGCCCTCATTGCCTTCTCCACAGGCCTGGACAGTAAGTTTACCTCCCCAGCAAAGACCGAAAAGACCCCAGTGGCCCTCAATTGCCGGATACTTTTCCGCCAATTCCTTACGAAGAGCCAACAGCTTGGTCAGGTTATCCTGAATGTTAGCCGTGGTAGAGATGAATGCATGCACCCGCTGCGTCTTCTCCTCGGTGTCGTTTGGAATATCACCCTGATCTAGACCCTTGCCGTCGAAGAAGTCAGGAACCAGGACAAGAGATCCACTTTGGGCGGAGAGACGATCAGCGCCCTGAATGGTCTGAGGCCAGATGCCAAAGATGTCGTAAATGTCGACAATTCCCTTGGAAGCATCTTCAGGTCCCACGATGTCTTGACGTAATGTGTCAGGAAGCTGTTGAACTATTTCATAATCTTATCAAAGATGGCTCCTCTTACAAGTGTTGATGCCGGCAATTTTTTCATATTTGCCCTTGGGAGTGTATTCGGCAGTGACCGGAGCCAACTTGCAGCACGCCTCGCTTGCCATGATGGTGTCTAATCTGGATGAAGGACGAAGAGATGAGATCGTTGTACGAACGCTTTGAAGCTGAATGAGTTGTTGGCAAGCATAGTGGGCTTCATTGCCTTCACCTTTATATACTTGTACCTCATCTTCCTTGAGTGGGACATACGGGGACAAATTTCACACTTGGAAACAAGTATCTCTGTGGTTACAAAATAGGATCATCAAGCCCGCCAACTGGGAAGCAAGTACTGGGATTGGCCATTGCAGGGCTCCATATCGAGCATTGAGTCTTGCCGACAATCGGCGGCGTCGGTGCCGATCCGGCAAGCCGAGTGATGAAAAAGCTAGTTGAACGGAGCTGGGGGGGTCAATGTCCGGGAGGGGTTCAGTGATCACGAGTCGTGTATCTTCAGAGTCCAATTGCTAAGTGACCATAGGATTTTTCTCTCATTTCTTGAAGTCTTATTCTATCTTTAGAGCAAGATGTCGAGGGTTTCGTTTACTTGGCTCGGAAACGCTGCGGAAGAGCCAACTACTCAGGCACCAAATAGTACTGGCTGACCACTGCATAAGGGCGGGGGTCTGCTTAATCTTTTTCTCACCCCGCTTTTACGCCCACTGGATGATCGCCGATACGCATGTAAGGAGAGAGAGCGAAAAGCAATCTTGATTCATTCTAGACAAAAAGGCATCACCAGCAACGCCCGTACGGACTATTCTACATTCCGCAGTCCGGACAGGTGAGAGAACGCACTCCGTTGATTGCCATGTAATCTTAATTCCGTGATAACTCCGCGTCAATGCCCTCTCCTTAAGGACGGCATCTGGCAATGTAAAAGCCGGAGTTGAGCTTGATTCGGTTTAGACGACCTTTGTAAGAGAAATGAGAGCTTTGCATTAGGTGAGGCTGGGAGTTTGCGATTTTTGCTTAAAGTCTACATTCCCACCATTCTTCTACACATCGTGTAAATTTTCACCAATTTCCAGAGATTCTTGTTGTTTTATGTAGAGGTGATATTGGTAACCTATCACATACAGGTGTGCTAACCCTCACTGGTATTGTCGTTCCCTTACGTCATGTAAAATCACTTCCAATGTTGTAGATTCCAGACATTGCCATTAACATAACTCTTCATCTGAAGCATAAATTCTCTAATTCCAAGTATTTATTAAGTTTATGTTGACTATATTTCACTTCTTGTAACCAATCTTGCTGCATCTCCGACATGGCAGATCAAAGCTGGGAAGCAAAGTCACCCTACCAGAAGCCCGACCAAAGCTTTAACAAAGTGTTACAGGGTGCCTGTCATTGCGGACGAGTAAAATACTGGCTTGGCAGGGATAGCCCTCTTGCCTCTAAATATTGTCATTGCAATGACTGCAAAGTTATCCACGGTAGATTATGTTCCCAACCCCTCAGCCTGCACATTAAACATATGGCCAGAAAAACTCATACGAAAGCCCAGGCGCCCCATTTCAATGGGCGGCGATATTTCAAAAGTCAGACATGGCCTTCCAAAACGGCACTGAGAACCTGCGCTTTTACAACTCCGGCTCCAAGTCGCTGGAGCACGAGTTACCCTGCAAAGTAAGCTGCTCTCACTGCGGAACGCTCATCATGGATGAAGGGCGGAACATGGTGCTGCTGTTTCCAACGCTTCTGCTCTTCCAAAATGCGGCTCAAAGGAAGAATTTTGATGTTCAGTACGTAATTCCCGGAAATTTCCCATCCGAAATCATGAATCTAAAGCTCCATGTAGATGTCACATCTTCTATCCGCAGAGAGTTGTCGATTTGCCAGACGGAAAGCCAAAATGGGCAGGGCTGGATAATAAGAGCGATTTGGTGGATGAAATTTGATTCCGATGGGCAACGTTTTACCAATTTTTATCTCCGTTGTTCGGTACAAACTGTATAGGATTCGAGATGGGTTTCATTGTTCCAACGAGGACGTCAATATCCTAACCCACTCCAAAAGAAATCTTTATGCTGCCGCAACCTCACTAGCCATCAAATACGATGCGCCGCGCAATTCGAGAGCTTGTTCTTTGAAAATTGTTCTATTCCCATTTCTCATGCATGGATAATATGTACACTTCGTTCCCTCGTCCTCCCAACATCCTAGTTGCTTCGTGCGCCCTCTTTTGACTCCCGCAGCTCGTTCATCTTGGCTACTCGCTTCTTGAACTCGACATACTGGCATTTCTCGTAGCTGTGTCGCTCGTCCTAGCATCCCCACCCGGGACAAGTTAGTACCTCTGCTCTTTTCCCTTCCAAAAAAACCCATATCTCCCCTACAGCTCCTCCTTCAACTCTTGGGAGAATGAGGACGTACCGTGCACTTCCACGGAGCATACCAGGTCTCTCTTCGGCATTTGTTCAGGGGAATTAGGAGGTGGGCGCAGCTGTCTCTGTATGCGAGAGGGAGACGGGCATCGCGCATCTCCTCGCGGGTCGCCTCTGCAGCAGGGTTAGCGGATATGGATCGCCATGGGAGCTGTGCGTAAATCGTATGAGAGCATCTGCACTTACGCCGCGCATCTGTAGCTGCGTCGGAAGCCATTTTTGCGATTCAATTGGCCTTCGATGATGTCGTGGGATGAGGCATTCGGATGCCGCAAGGTCCTGTTCGGGTGAAGGTCGGCCGCAAGTGGTGCTTATTGTGGCCCTAAAAGTGAGGCACCAACTTTGATCGGTACCTCGGTCTTGGTACCTACTTGTACCGACGCTACGGAGTACTTCGTGCAGAGAATCTAGAAGCCATGAATCATTTCATGTTGATGAAGCTGCAGACACAAAAGGCGTTTCCCACCTGCCAATGAATAAACACATGGCCTGCATCTGTATTACGACTCTCCTGATGAGCTGGCCATGTCACATCTTGGGCACCAACTGACTGCACGATTGTTTACATCGTCAGACTGTTTTCTCTCTGCACCACCCAATAGGCACTCCTTGGCCTGTATGCCCTAACGCAAGTAAGCAGCAACTTCAAACAAGATGATGTTGATCAACCCCAGCCTCCAAATATCAACACTGAAACATTATAACCAACCGTGAGTAAAGCAGCTTTGAAAGCCCAATACGTATATATTTCCCACTGTTTGTCCCTCTCCAATCCCAATCGCGCTCCGCGACGCTCCCAAACGCGCATCCCGCGTCCAACCGCGCACCAAACTAGGCCGTCTGCAAAGAAATGATTGGCTTACAGCTGCCGGCTACTGCACCGTGAATCTCATTACTGCCCAAAGCCTCGCTTTGTTCACGATAAAACAAATGGCCACCACTAAATCGAATCAGAAACAAGAGGATGCGTCATCCTGCTTATGGTTCATGCAAGTCAGGTGCTTTCGCGACGCGGCTGCGCGAGACAATGGCCAGTAGAAGGTCGTTGTCTGTGCGACGAGCGCGTTTGTCGTGGATAGCGAGGCGGTTGGGCTGAGATGTTTGTTTGCGTACTCCATCTCCGTCGTAGGTTCTATATAACTAGAGAGGATGGAATCCTCAGATGAAGATTTTTTTTTCTCTTTGCCTCCTCAATCTTGTTTCTGTATAACTATCTCTCTTTTGGTCTTTGAATCTTACCTCACAAATTTTTTTCAACCTGCTTCTCTCATTTTGAATCGACATCCGTTTATAATACGGATCTAATACAAATACCTACTCACGGCTACACACATTTGTGATTCATTCTTTCGCCCAGCGACTTGCTTCGTAATATTGTATCAAATACCGCCTCGACTTCTTTCATTACACTGGCATATTTTCTTTTTGACTTCATACAATAATCATACAATTTTTAATAACTCACTACCTCACCACCATGGCATCACATCCCGATATCATCGCATGGCTCGTTCCAACCACGCATCATTCTTTGGCCGACAAATCTACTCAGCTCCCTGAAAACGCCTGTCGCGCCATCTCATCAACAACCTCACATCCCTATCTCTCATCCCGCCTCTCCAACCTCACGCACCACAATCCAGGGAGAGCCATCCAACTCACCTTCTCACAGCCGCCTAAACGACCTGGCAGCTTCATCCTCGGCACGGATCCGAGGACTTGCGACATCGTGTTGCCAAACGCGGAGGGAATATCAAAACAGCACTGCGCACTAAGCTTCGATGCACAATCGAGACTTGTGCTAAGCGATTTCTCAGAAAGGGGAACGCAAGTGTGGTACGACTGGGAATGCAACGGTGACCGAACGGACTACTCATGGATTCTCAGCAGCGGATGCTCTGGGGAGTTCCCGAGCATGGTGCAGCGCATCACTGTTGATATTCAGGGGGTGCGATTCCAAGTTATCGTTAATGATCACTCTGGGGACTGGGATTCCTTCAGAGAGCAGGTCGACAGATTCTGCGAGCAGCCCAGTTGGGAAGATGCGACCCCCTGGATTGACACCTCGTCTATACTATCATCAGCCATGTCTCCTTTTCAGCACATTGTTGTGAAGAACGCAACAAGCGAGCCCATTGGAGAGGTATATCTCTGGAACCTGGCACGGCCATGGGAGCCGATGGTGAAAGCATCAGCATAGAATAAACAGTGCAGCTGGCACAGAATTCACTTGGCATATCATCTTTGGCGATTGCACGAAATTCTCTGCATTTCTGTTTTTTTTTTTTTTGGAACGCTGGGACCGCCGTAGGGTTTGGTGCGAGAATTTCTCGTATAGGAACAGACTTCTGGATTGCACGTCCCTCCAGCACAAATAGCGTAAACACCCGGTGCTAAACAATGGAATAAATTTTTGAATCAATTCTCAAATGAAGAACGCTCAGTAAATATTGTGACAAAGCCCCCGTCCAAAGAGGGTATCATTAAACTCCGAAAGCATGTCCCCGTTGTATGGTTTGCCTCTGCCACCACTTGATGTCTAAAACCCGTAATGCTGAAACTTGCCTCCTATGCCGCAACTGCTTCTGCCTCCGCCGGTTGCTCCGCCTCATCCATAAACCGTGTCATGGCGAACTCTGGCGCTCTTCTTCTCTGGATGTTGCGAGCACCCTTATTTCCTTTCCTCAAGGCTGCCGTGGCGGCTTCTTCCCTGACGAGCGCCTTTTCCGCTTCCTTTTCCAGCATAGTTCCCTCCAGACTGAGGTAACTTGTCTCGCCGCTGACGCCGACATCGAAGTTACGGATGCGGAAACGGATCTTGCCCTTAACTTTCTTCCCATTTCCGTCCACCCAGAAGCCTGTGCTGTGTATCTGGCGCACCACACCGTGGTCGTCGGCGGTAATTACTGATGCAGTCTCCTCCATGCCATGAGCCTCAGGGTCCTCATTAGAGACCCATTTCCAGGCGGATGGCAGGCGTCGAGCTTCGATAGATGCGTTGAATTGGCCGAAGCAAACTACACCGATGTGGCCCTCAGTCTGAAGATTGATGCTGCCTTCCATCCATGCGCCGCGGCTAGGGACAAACAGATCGACTTCAGCGGTGATCCAGCCGAAGCCAACAGCGTATTCGTTGACAGATTTCAGGATGCTCGAGTCATCATCTGATGTTGCGGCACCTTGGCGTCCCGGGTTCTCGCCGAGAGCGACATTTTTATAATTAATCAACACACCCCGCAAAGATGGAACATATTTGTTTTTGAGGTGCTGCAGGTGTTGGTACTCGCTGTTCGTCACTGGTTGCGACCAACCGATGGGGTATATGGGTTCGTAGAGGGAAACAGTCTGGCTATAGAATGGGAATTGAGGCCTGGCAGGGATATCAGAAGGCTGATAGATTTCAGAGGTCGTCTGCTGAGTTGGTTGATCGACATCCATAGCATCGGGATCGGCAGCAGCAGGCTTGTCATTGTTCTCAGCCTCCTCATCGGCATGCTTCTTGGACTTCTTTTTCTTTTTTAATATCTCGCCGCTGGCATCTTCGGCATCGTGCTCTTCTTCCTTGTGCTTCTTTTTATGTTCCTTCTTCTTCTTCTTATGCGCTAGTTCCTCCAGTTGTGAAGCCTCAATCTCCTCGTCTCGGTTTTCCTCAACGGATGCGCTTTTCGATTTCTTGTGCTTGCGGCTGTCGGCAATTGCATCTTCTTCTCTCTCACGCTTCTTTTCTGATTTTGATGCCTTGTCCTTCTTGTGCTTCTTCTCTGATTTTGAGATTGCCGGCTCGGGCGATGCAATTGCCGCAGACATTTTGTCGCAATTGTTGCAACCAAGGCTAGGTAGGTGACTTGAATGAAGCTTGTTTGCTGGGGAAATTTTTTTTCCAAGAGGCAGCTTTCAATGGCTTATCTTATCGATTATCGCACTGATGGTGGGGCGATTGCTGTATGTAGCACACACAAAGGTTGAACTGGCGCCTGAGTGCCTGAAGATTTTCCAAACTCTGCACCTTGGACAAATTATTTTCAAAATGATTCTGTACTTGCGTTATGTCCCTTTTCTATTGTCTCCTCTTCCATGCTTTTTTCCTTTTTTGTAAGGAATCTCCTGGAGTGGTGGCATGGAGACATCTCTCCCCTATAGCCATCATTTTGTGTGCGCTAGCTCTAATACGGTGATCATGTTTCCTTGCGGATCCTATTCAGTCGTCCGGAGGGAGACCTTTATGAGTAGAAACGTGTTCAAGGTATATGAATTTCCACGGACTGCTGCTGATACGGGTCAATTTGGCTGCCTCATAAACCTATAGTGCAGTGCTATATTTCATCAGCTGGCTCTTTCTTCCCTACTCGCTATTGAGCATCTCCTGTGATGAATTTCATGTACTTGTTATGAGCGCACTTGAATGCATGGATATTCTATGCATGAGCCCCACCATATTTCCAATTACCTGACAGGCTGGTTTGCAGTTGTTCGGATCACAGAGTCTGCCCGGCGGATAATGAAGCAGAATCCACCTTCAAGGGCCAACGAGCTGTATGCGGAACCGAGCCCCTCGACCCATAAAGAAGAAAAATAGGCACCATACGGAGTAGAATGTCACTAGATGGATCAGTGCCGGTTCATCATGGTTCCTCCCAAAGCCCCATTCCTCGAGTCATTTGGGGAGAACGGCTCCTGTATACGAGTACGGAGAAATGTTAGTTCTCCCGTACGATAAATCACCCACAGTCTTGTGTTGGCCAATCGCAATAGCAGCCTCGTAAGGAGAACTTCCTCGAAAGGCAATGCATTCCGCAAAGCGTCAAAATATCGCCTATGCCAGGCAGAGAAGACATCAACAATGGATCTTCGCTGAAAACTACCCCGGCCGGCCTAGGTGGTTCCGAACACCATCTAGTATATCCATGAACCAAAATCCGCTCTCTGTACTCCGTCGTCACTGAAAATTTTCTGCTGGCCAGTCAGCGCTTGTCATGCATATTCCTTGTTGGATGGTCTTGGCATTGCCCAACCGAGAACCACCTCTCGGATTTCGCCCAAGTGGAATTCGCTCAAAGAGCACGTTCAAGCTCCATTAAGCTTACGGTGCTAAATTATGGCCGTATTTTGCAACCGGCTAAAGGTCCGAACACGCTTCAAGCGGGCAGAAATCGATGGCCATGTGGCCCCTGATCCACCATGGCCATCAGTGGTGCGTTATCAATCAGTCCCAGTATCAATCAATCAGATAAGATCCTTGTTCGTATTCCCTTCTTAAAACCTGGTTCGTCGCCATCGGTGATGCGGCGGCACCCAGTTGCTTTGCCATTTGCAGTCAAGCTATTCAGATCCTACTCCCTGTAAGTGAAAGAGTATCGCGAATCATGGGTGACGAGGAAAAGCATCCCGCCGATATCGTCGGTGTGCCGGTTGGTGAGGAGTCGGACTCCGCGTCTGATCGCCAGCAGAGCACCAACATCCCGATGAGTATGAAGATACTTTCTGTCATACTCGTTAGTCTGGTTGGATTTGGCTCTCACTGGAGCAGCGGAGTGACGGGAGCCATGAAGAGCACACTGAAAAAGGTTCGGACTTTTTCGTCATACTGTCCCGAATATTACGACCTCTCGTTGACACAACCATAGGAGCTTCATATTAACAACGCACAATATGCAACGCTGGATGGGAGTGAAAATTTCATCAAGACAGCTCTCATCCTTGTCAGCGGGGTCGTCACAGATCGAATTGGCGGTGCAAGTATGTGAAAACATTTGTCTTCCTTTCTGTGGCCATCTAATTCTACAGGCTGTCTGCCAAAAATTTCAAGCTAATAATGTACAACTGCTAGGAGCAATGCTTTGGGGCAACGCCATCTACAGCGCTGGGGCCATCCTCATTGCAGCAGCCACACAAGTTCGCAATTTCAAGTTCATGATATTTGGTAGCGTCATCCAAGCACTTGGAGATGTCGCTACGCAGTGCGCTCAGTACAAGGTCTTCTCGTCTTGGTTCGCTCCTTCTAATGGATTTGCCTCAACCCTTGGTTTCGAGTTGGGCCTTGGCAAAATCGGAAGCTTTGTCGGCCAAGCATCCGCCAACGTTATCGCAACAAGAACAGGAAACTTTAGCTGGGTGTACTGGTGTGCTGTCTTTATCAACCTCTTCACGAATGCAGTGACAGTTGGCTTCTATATCTTCACCAATTACTGCGAGAGACGCTATGCTGGCACCAACGATCCGGCAACTGGTGAGAGGTTGACGGAAAAGAACAAAAAGTTCGAAATCACCAAGATGCTGCGACTTCCTTGGCCATTTTGGCTTGTGGCCTTGTTTTCGCTGTTCCAGACATCTGTTGCCAGCGTCTTCTCCTCTAATGCTACTGAGCTTGCGGAGAAGCGATTCAACATTTCGGCCGTCACTGCAGGGTGGTATTCTGCCATGTCCCAGTACCTCGGATTCTTCTTGGTACCCATCTTGGGAATATTCATTGACGTACTGGGTCAAAGAAATACAATCATGCTGGTCTGTGGTCTTGGCATGCTGCTCTCAATGTGTCTAGCTGCCTTTGGTCCGTCAATTGGAGGAACTGCAGCGAGCTTTGGCATCTACGCATTTGCAGCCTCACTTGGCCCCACGGTCATCATAGACAGCATTCGAACGAGCATGTGGTACCAGGAAGTTTTTGGCTCCGGCTATGCTATTAAGATTGCCATTAACAACAGCATGACAATCATCATCGGTATTGTGGCAGGTGTCATCCAAGATCATGATGATGACAGCTATAATCGGGTCATTATTCTCTATGTCGTGCTCGCAGCGGGCTCTGTTGTAGTGGGTATGGTGATGGTAGGAATTAGCTTTTTCAGTCCTACCATGGGTAGGCTACAGTGGACGCGGAAGCAAAGAATTATAAGAGGTGAAAAGATTAATGCTCTCAAAGAAGAGTTTGAAGAAGGAAAAAATAGGGAGCGGCACAAAAACTTCAGTCTATCTTGCTTCGTCGCGACAATAATCTTATTGTTGGGAGCTTGGGCGACGTACTTTTGGGGGGTGGCCACAGGTCGCAATGACTAAATGCAAGTAATGAGAATTTAATAGACAAAGAAAAGCAATAATACCCGATAGAAATTTAAATAATATCCAGTCCTTACACTTACAGGCTTTGCCATCTCGAGTGTTGATGATGGTGCCCTTCGCAGTCCAATGATGTCCAAAAATTAGTATTATTATTAAATTTAGTTTCAATCTAATGTGTCATGTATATGCTGTTACTATCCACTTCCAATTCCAAGTGGTCACTTATATAATACATCTATGAGAGTTAACGCTCCCTGAGATAACTTTGACGATCTTCCCGTAGTGAAGTAAACAGGCCGATTATTCTTTTGCTTAGCAAGCCATCCTGCTTACTATCATCTTCTAATTGTTTTGCATCCTGGATTGCTTTCTCCAACTAGCGGCAAATTTCCATTGGATCGCCGGCCCTAGAAGTGCGACGAATTGAACAATTGCGCAGATGGTAAATGCCAACCCGACTCCAATACCATTCACCATTGGCATCACAATGCTGGTACCGCCAGCAGCAAAGAGACATCTCGCAAGGTTCAAGCTGGCACTGGCAGCAGCGCTCCGATCGGAAAAGATATCGACCAGGTATGTCATGATGGTCGATTGAGTAGAGACAGCAGTCCAGCCTGTGATGAATGTGGAGACGATAGGAACAGCAATATGAACCCGATGAGGATATTGGATGGTCCAGCCGAACAAGAGTATAGAAAGACACTGTATTATTGAGAAAACAGGAACCAGACGAAGGCGAGCCTTCTCTATTGGGAAATCTTCCTCAGCTTTAGAGACCGATCGAATAAGCTCAATCCCATTTTCCAGATCTGTCTGAGCCATTTGAGCGTCGTACGCGGCTTTAACAGTCTTGTAATCCTTGTCGAGTATCTTGCCTGTGATTAGTGTTCCAACCATGGAGCCTACACCGTTAGCAATAAATGTCAATCCGATTTGCGTCTCTTTCAAGTTATAGTTTTGTTCGAAGAGAGTCGACATGGCAGTGATGCTCATTTGCCAAACAGCATAGTAAATCGAGAGGAACACGATGATGGGAGTCGCATACTTGCTGATAAGGATACGGAATGGCCCAAAAATATCGATTCGCTTTTTCACATCCGGTGCTGCCGTTGAGATCTCGCGATTCCACTCAATCTTTGAAAGCTTTTGGTAAATGATAAGAGGGTATTTTCCCATTAGCGATGATGGAGTTCGGCTACCGTTTGCAACAATCGAGCGTAACGTTTCTGGTAAAAGGGTTATCAGGAATAATAAGAAACCACCACCATATGCGGTGAGGAACCAAAATATGGCCCTCCATCCTAGAGATCCAGCAATAGCGCCCCCAATCACAGGACCAACAGCAACGGGCACGAGCAGACCGGCTTGGAATATGCCCATGAGGCTTCCACGATTTGCTCGAGTTGTGATATCCCCAATCACCCCAGATCCAATAGCAATTGTGCTAGCGCTGCCTGTGCTTTGTAGACATCTGAGGACAATTAGGGTTGCATAATTCTTAGTTTCTGCAAGTCCAATGCATGCGCCCACGAAAACGAGAAAGGTGCAAATATATGCGATTCGACGGCCTTTGACATCGGATACAGGGCCCCATAGACTAGGAGCAATTCCTTGGAAGATGAGGTAGGAGGTGACAGTAAGATTAACGAGTTCGACAGAAACATTAAGGTCTTTGGCGATGGTTGGTAGCGCGGGAAAATAAATATTGGATGCGAATCCGGAGACTGCAACATGGACACTATTAGTAAAGCGATTCTTGCCACTACGAGCTCTAGTAGAATCTGGTAAGACGTACAAGTTGCTGCTGTAGAGATAATTACCACGATTAATGCCCTCTGCCGACTGTCGAATATGCTGTAGGGCTCGTTCGTATCTGGCGCTGGAGGTGGGGTCTCTGTCTCGATAGTTGGCGAAATACTTGCTGGATCTTGGTCACTGTCTGGTTTTGACGCCATCTTGTTTAGCCTTTGTCTTTATCGGCTTGATATCGAAGCCGATGACTTACCTTGGACACCGAAGGATTCAACGTTTCTATATATCTTAAACAGGGGCAAATCCCAATACGGATCTCGGAACTCAGTATGGTGTGCCGGAGTTGAGCGTGGGGCGCGCGGAGTTGAGATGCATCTAGCATCCGAGCACCCAATCATAGTTCGCTTCATATCCCCATTGGAACAAGGTTCAATTGCATTGTAGATTAAGAATTGCGGACTATTCCGGAGCTGACATATTTGCGCTCTGGATTAAGTGACAGAGCTTTGTTTCAACAAGAACAAAAAGATGGCTCGAATTAACAAGATGATTGCTCATTTCTATCATCATACTTTTCTTGATGCGCTTCCATCTATCTGTTTGTCAAAATGCCACCCACTAAATCCAACGGCGAGCCTCTGAGCTTCGGCAAAAGATGTGCCGTGCTGAATCTCGACTTTATGAACATCCTATTCGACATCGCCAAGGATACACTAGAAGGACAACAATTCGTATCAAACTGCTCTCGTTGGGTTGAAGCAGTGCATAAGCGGAATCCTCGGCCCCTGACCATCTTCACGACTCTCTACTTTACAAGCCCTTCACAAGCTGAACTTCCCAGCAAGGCACCTTTTACCAAACTAGTCAATGGGTTTGCAAGATTTGATGAGCATAATCCTGCCGTCAAGATCCCTTCATTCCTGAACGTTGATGACAAAGACCTCGTGTTTCAAAAGACAAGATGGTATGGAGGTGCAGGAAACGCCCTAGAGAAAACACTCGAGGAGCACTGCATTGACACCGTCATCATTGTGAGTCTAGTATACCAATCATTGTTGCATTGGCGGGATAAGGGGAAATACTAACTTCTTAATGATATAGTCAGGTCTCAGTCTTTCTGGCGTTGTGATGAGCACAGTCTATCGGCTATTTGATTTGGACTACAACATTTACGTTATTTCGGACAACGTATTGGAATTACCGGTATCACATCATGAGAAATTCTGTGCGGTATTGCTTGATACTCTCATACCGAAAATGAACCTCAACGTCATTACACTCGAAGCAGCACTAGACGCTCTGGAGCATTCTTAGTTTAACCCATACAGTCATAGGGCAGAGCGTTACCAGGTTAATAAAGGGCGACGTATGCCTATATTAGTATGAATTAGATCTATATTTGGAATTTGATGCAATATATTAATTTAACCCCCGTGTGTGCAACTCGTGACTGCGTAGAGCATGGTCCCAAATTCGTCCAAATTTTCTAGCCAGCTGTCCACTCTATGGCGCCTCTTTGCAACCAGGAATTGGTCCAACCCTTGAGGAATAGGCCATAGCTCATCGATACACAGGCTTCCTTCATCCCACTCCGCAAGATGCATGTTATATGCCGTCTCCCAGTCATGTCGTGTCTGAGCGAGCCATAGAGTTCTGCTTGCTGATGCTGGTAAACCTTCGAGCTCAGTGCCGAGAAACGTTGGTAGTCCGTCTTCGGACGAGAGAACACTGTCGAAAAGGTACATGGTAAATAACGTTCGTCGTTTGGCCTCAGCTACTATCCAACTTTCCCACTTGGGACGCGTGCGTTGCTGCTCCGATCGGCACATTAGCCCTCGGCGAGCAGCCACGCAGGCCAACTCCTGCAGATTCATCATAGCCTGACGAAGAAAAGGGTTGGTCCCTTGACTGAGTCTGAAGAATAAAACCATTGTATACATGAGAAAAGCCTGAAATGAGCTAAGAAGCGAAAGATCATCCGATGTATCGCGCCGGTCATAAAGAGTGTTCATTTCCCTCTGCAGTATCTCAGCAGTGGCATTCTCACTACCTGGTAGAGGCTTGTCGCATATCCGTATAACGCTTAGACAAGTAGAGAGTGGTGGGCTCGGGTTCGGCCCCATCACCTGAGAGCTGTGTACAAATGGTGGGAACCCATGACCGTGAATGGCCATTCCAGTGTAAGACTTTAAGAGTCGATAAATAAACGCGGACACAGTAGGTGGGTAGTTCTTAACACTCTGACCCGGGATAGGAATATACGCGTTAAGCCAGCGATTGCTGATGTCCTCGGCGTTAATCGGACAAATGAGATCAAGCTCAGAGAACTCAAGGATGTCTGGTTGTAGGGCTGGTACCAAAGACGGAAGGCCAATAGGATGCGCATTTAGCCATTGGATCTTTGCGGGAGCTACGCCACTTGGTGAATAGCCACTGGCGGAGCTATGATCTGTTAAGCTGGCATGATTAGATGGCGTTGCTGGATCCAGGGTCCCTTGTGTTGACAGTTCATCACGTTTAGGGCTAAGCAGCGGACCACCTGAGACGCAAGAGAAGCTCTGGAGAGGAGCAGGGTTTTTTGTGAGGTCAATGAAGCCGGGCTCTATTCTTGACATTGCTGCAGCTGGAATAGATGTGGAGTTCGGGTAAGCACAAGGTAGGCCGCGTTGGGCGCATCTCGAGCAGCATCTCTCCTTACGATCACATCGTGCTTTGGCAGCTGAGCATTGTTGGCAGGCCTTCTGCCGAGAGGTGGCGTATCTTGTAGTTTTCATGGTTCATGCAGTGGGCTTTCCGGGGATGCCGTAGAGATTATAGATTGTAAACAGCGAGAAATGGTATGAGTGAGGAAGGAAATAGAGAAGCTGCGCAGGATATGGAATGGATGTATACATTTGCCATAGTGGAATTATGATAATAGGGAGTTGAAAATCCGAGATGATTCAAGTACAGGTAAGCTCTTAGCGCCACCGCCTGGCACAAAAAGCGCATAACTCGGTAGTTAAGAACTTTAATAATGTTGACACCTCCAAAGAACATAGCATTATGGCTTCATAGATATATTTCTATCCGTTTTATTGTTTGGTATCTAACAGTGCCCAGATAATTTTTTTTTTTTTTTCAAGACACGCCCTGATCCCGAACTAATCTCATATTATCTCCTAACTCTGTGCTTGCAGCGACGGCCCTAGCTTAATAACATCTCCGGATTGATATGCTTTTTCAAATCGGTGCTCACCATAGAACACGATCAAAGACGAGGCTGCAGATGCCTTGAATACCACATTGTCTAGCCTCCCATGATGCCATGAGAAGTCAACCTCAAGGCCTCCTCGGATTCGCATGCCCTTCACTGTTCCTTCCGACCAAGATGCTGGTAGAGCTGGAAGCAGATCAACCTCTACCGGCCCGCCTAGGTGAGGGATGATTGATCGTATCAACATCTCAGCAATGGCCGCGGCGCCACCGAAATTTCCATCAATGACGAATATATTTTTCTCAGCACCGGCTACACCCGGCTTGCTGTAGCTGAGGAAGTTGTCGAAGCTCAGCTCACCCACCAGATGGCCGATTTGCGCGACCGCTCTCTCAGCGTCTCCCAGGCGAGCATAGTTGAGTGCAAAAAGAGCGGCGGTAAACTCAATGTCTTCAAGGTCGTCACGGCCCTGCCTTCGCTCAAGCGTCACGCGTGCTGCCTCTGCTAAACGCGGCTGATGTCTGGCTGAGACCAATGCTGATCGGCATAGAGCCATGGTATGAGAGAGATGTCTGTGATAGGGCTGCGCCTCTTCAAAATCATGCAGCCACTCCTGGAGTTGGCCATTTTTACCAACTTGGAATGGGGGCAGTTTTGACTGTGCTTCTCGATAAATCTGAATCGCACTCTCCCAATCATGCCTCTCGGCACTCGACTTACTCGCTGCATACTCACAGAACGCGAAAATATCACGAAGTAGGACAACATCAAGAGTTGGCGCCAATGCCGCATAATGTTCCTCCTTCTCACCGTCGCCATTGACTATGAAGAAACTGTTTTCAGGGCTCACAGATGGGCCAGTGAGCAGCCAGCCAGTTTTTGGATCTTCAATCATGTAGTCAAGGAAGAACTTGGCTGCGCTGAGTAGTACCGGCCACGCATCGCTTCTCATAAAAGCCTCATCCAGGGAGTACTCGTACATCTCGATTAGATGGTTCGCCATCCAAAGGCCGCCCGTCACATTTAATCCATATGATACTTCCCAACCAGGGTCTGCAAAACCCCACGCGTTGCTAAAGACGTGGGCCACCCAGCCTTCACAGCCATAACAGACACGAGCAGCATCCTGGCCACTTGCGGCAAGTCTTACGAGGTAATTAACAAGAGGTTGCATGAGATCTGAGAACCCGCTGTTCAGAATCGCAAAGTAATTCATTTGTGTGTTGATATCGAGATGATAGTCGCAGCTCCAACCCATTTTGCAAGCCTCGCCATCATTCCACAGACCTTGCAGATGCAGAGGCAAGGGGGAATCTTCACGAGTACCGGCAATAGTAAGATACCGAGCGTAGTGAAAATAGAGCGCAAACATGCCTGGATCTGCATATCCAGAAGGTTCAAAGTTCCGCCGACGCTGGTCTGTGGGAGTGTTGGCGGCAGAACTGGCCTCAGGCCCTAGAGAAATGCTCATTCGATGGTATAGCGTCTGGTAGTCTTCCAGGTGTGCTTTGAATAGATCATCGGCAGAGAATTTAAGGGCTTCTTCCATCTGAAGCGAAGACCTCTTTCTCCAACTATCGGTCGGTTCGTTATAGTCAGTATTAAAGGTTACTAATATTGTTATGCTGTTTTTTGCTGAGATGATAAGCTTTCCATCTTTATGATCAACTTTCCCTTCATCAACAGTTACTGCGACGACTCCATAGCCTTTGGTGCCGCAGGTTCCATCGCTGTGCACTGTCTCCAGGGCCTGAGCCTCAAACTCCAACTTTGTATCGCTATATATCTTGGAAGCGAAGGCTTCGTTTTCACCCTGCACATCAATAACAAATTCGAGTCCACTCAGGTCATCACCCTCAAATTGTATCACAAGTACCTGATTGGGATGGCTCAGAAATGATCTTCTCTTAAATTGGCGACCGTTTAGACCATATCGTGTCTCCGCCACGGCTTCGTCGAATCGTAATTCTCTCTCAAAGCCACGAATATCTTCAACATTCCCTTGTCCTTTCACTGAAATCTCGAGCTTTCCAACACCGAGGTTGGTTCCGAAGTTGAGCTTCTTGCTCTCCAGGTACTTCTCCGCCCTTTCCTTCCCTTTAGCGTAATCTCCATTGAGATAACACTCCTGTGTTTCCCTCAGCTCAGCTTTGGGATCTTGAAGGTTTTCTGGTAGCCCTTCGCCTGGATTCTGGGCTTGCCCAGACCAGAAGGTAACTTCATTCAAGATAAACGTTTCTTGTGTGGGAGAAGAGAGCACAGAAGCAGCCAGCCGGCCGTTACCAAGGGGGAGGGAGGTTGGGAAACTGGCTGAAGGCGTAGTATAAAAAAGTCTATGCTCCGAAGACATTTTTGGTAGAATGTGTTACTATTATGACTCGTTTAAAGATGTGAACCAATGTTGATGTTCTGCGACTGACATATGCAGATTCTAGATTCGCAGTTGCAGTTGTGCTTCAACAGTAGAGCTCTATTGTGCATGCGCCCCCCACGAACATGCAGCTCATGGCTCTAAAGATGTTGCCAGTTGCCAAATAGGATCTGAGTTAACTACCAAACCGGTAGCTGAGAGGCTCAAGCTCCCAATTACCCGAGCATGATATCTGTTAGCTGGAGCCAAGGAGTCAGCTGTTGGTGTGGGGTTTTAGGGCGCGGGAGCATTGTTCGGCTGGACTCTTGGCTTCACATGGCCAGGTCCCCGACTGATTGGTCGATCTGACTCGAGTAGCCCCCGGATATTGAGCCGGATATTGGCCCGAGAGTAGTGTAGCCTAGATCGAACGCCACTAGATGCCACATCCCGGATTTTCGTCCGAACATCGATCAGAAGCCTTTCGATAATTCACAAATGTTGCCAGCTTTTCTATAATAAATTTCCAATAGTGTAGTTAAAGATTGAAAACAGGCCTCGATACCAAAGAGGAAATTACCCGTAGGCTGATCTAACCAACGACAGGGCGCAGCCGACGGGTTCATACCCATACACGTAAAGGGTATTAGCTTGTTGACTCAAAGCAGCAGTAATCATCATGACTTGCCAAGAAGAGCCCTACGTAAAATGTCCGACGGATCTCATCACATCAAATCGATGCCATTTATTCTCCTGCCAATAGCAGAGCCGTGCTCGGTAACATCACTGCTCATTGACCCCATGCGGCTCGTGTCGATTCCCCAGAGCCAGCACGCTGCACTAAGTTGATCTTGCGGAGCCCCGCAACTTGACCTCATTAGTCTGGGGAATTAATAGTCAAACCTGGCATATACATATAAATACGATGCATGCAACGCTCGTATGGTTACAACGAGCAGAGTCTTCTCAGCTGTCCTTTGAAGTGCCTTGGTTGCGAGGGCTTTTCTAATTCTTTTTGTATTCTCCTCTAATAAGTGCCAAGAGAACTTGCAACTCGCCCATCATGGAGAAAGAAACCCACACCACGGCGCTCGAGAACGTCGCCAGCAACATCGATCATGAGCTCACCAACGCAGAGGCCACTGGCAAGATGGCCAGCATCAGCGAGGCCATGGCCAACAACGGAACGGCTACGGAGCATCGACTTGGCTCCTGGGAGGCTTTCAAGCTGTACCGGAAAGGAGCATTTTGGTCCATGTTCATCTCGCTCAGTATCATTATGCGCGCATACGACATTGAGATTAGCGGCAACTTCTTCGCGCTGCCGGCTTTCCAGAAGCACTTTGGTGTTGACTACGGTCCCGACCATGGAGGCTATCAGATTCCGGCAAGATGGCAAGTCGCTATGGGCATGGGCAGCTTAGTTGGTCAGATCGTTGGAGCATACCTTGTTTCATTTCCTATGGAGAAGTACGGTCGTAAGAAGACATTTGCTGTTTGCCTTGTTCTGACGGCCATCTTGACCTTCATGCAATTCTTCGCCAATACAATTGGTGTCTTGACAGCCAGTCAGTATCTCAGCGGTATTGTGTGGGGAGGCTACTGCGTTATTGCAACAACATACGCCTCTGAAGTTCTGCCCCTCAGTCTTCGTGGCTTCCTCACTGGCTACATCAACCTTTGCTATGTCATGGGGCAGTTCATCCAGACGGGTGTAACTCGTGGCTTCATTAACCGACCCGACCAATGGGCATACAGAATCCCCTTTGCCCTGCAGTGGATGTGGCCTGTCATCCTACTAGCTGGTCTCCCCTTTGCTCCTGAATCCCCTTGGTGGCTGGTACGACAAAACAATATGGAGAAGGCTGAGCGCTCTCTCGAAAAGCTTGTTCAGCGAGATTCCGGCATCAACACTAAGGAGACACTTGCCATGATGGTCAAGACAGATCTCCTCGAGAGAGAGATGGAAGTCGGTACCTCCTACGCCGATTGCTGGAAGGGACCCAACCGACGACGCATGGAGATTTGCATCTTGCTGTTTGTCATCCAGAACTTCAGCGGTAACCCCGTGGGCTTTGCCACATATTTCTTTGAACAGATCGGCCTCAACAACGTGCAAGCATTCGATATGGGAGTCGGTCTTAATGGAGTTGGCTTTGTTGGTACCCTCGTTTCAGCCATCCCTCTGATTTACCTCGGTCGGCGCCCTGCATACATCTTCGGTCTCAGCTTCATGGTTGCTATACTCTTTATTGTCGCTCTCCTGAGTTTCGCGCACGACTATACAACCAACCTCTCTTACCGATGGGCTCAAGCTACTTTGCTTATTGTGCTTCAATTTGTCTGGCAGGCAACCCTCGGCCCATTGACGTATGTCGTCGTTTGTGAGACTCCATCAACGAAGCTGAGATCCAAGACAATCGCCATTGCCACAATGATCGATGCTGTTACGGGCTTAGTTACTTCTGTCATTGGGCCATACCTGCTCAACCCAGGTGCTGCGGGCGCGGGAGCCAAGATTGAGTTCTTGTACGGTGGTATCTCTGTCTTTTCTCTTATCTGGACTATTTTTAGAATGGTAAGTACTACTTGAATTCGAATCTCTCGCTTCTGTACAGTTGACTAATACGATTCTTCATTGCAGCCGGAGACTAAAGGTAGAACCTACGAAGAGTTGGATATCATGTTCGAGCGAAATATTCCTGCGAGAAAATTTTCATCTTATAAGTTTGAGGATGAGGATCTGCGAGTATAATTTGGTGGTTTTGGGTTGAGTTAATAATACCCTAATGTCTGCTGCATTTTGAACCATCGTTATCTATTAAATAGAATCGTTGTCACAGCACAGCCATTCCTTGCAAACGTGGAGGAGCTGAACTAAACATCTAACCCCATATCATAGTGATGTTTGTTGCTACCTTACCAAGGAAGCTATTTGATTGAAGAAGCGAAATTATGAATATCTTAAATCCAGGTTCAAATGAGTAGCCAGATAAACATCGTCATGATGCCAGCACCTTAGGAACAAGCAGTCAATTTGGGACGAGTTGTAATAGTAATGAATTGCATATAGCATCTGCCATGTTTCATTCCTAGTTAAAGATATTAACAAATATTATCAGGGTACAAGTTTTAGACATACCTGGAACTATATATTCGATCCTGCCAGCCTCTACAAACAGAAACTCTCTAGCCCAATAGCAGAGCTATTAGAAGCTAATAGCATAAAACCACTAGGCTTTTCCCCCTCTATATTAGCTTGCTAACGTAAAAATTTCGTATCTTTCCTTTGTCATGAGAAACGTAGCGAACAGGGGTCAACACCTCCGGCTATTGGTTGATAAGCTTGCTGTCTAGCTAGGCCTCGAAGAAACAAGACCATGTGGAGGTGACTAAGACAGAAATTGGCTCCTACCAACCTACTGCTCAGATGAGGATTTGTGTATCTAGTTAAATACTTATGATCGTTAATAATAACACACACACAAACCATCTATTCGCCGTTGCTTTGCAATTCAACTGCCAAATGTAATGCCTTGCTAGCCGTCAGTCCACGACATCCCTGGCCTTATTCTATCATTTTCAATTTCCACATATAAACTATAGGCTGATTTCTTTCGCTCCGTGTGATGCAATTGCTTCATATACTAACACTTGTTTGGAAGTTACTCCTTTTATGAGTCACCGCAAAGCACTATCACCATTTTCCTTGGTTACATGCTCTTGTGACGTAATACTACTCGTCGCTCCGTATTACTAAGCGCATGCCAATTTCACCTCCGAGACGGCTTTCGCTCAGCTCGGCTGTAATTTTGACAAGCATTTGGTTGACCATCTCATCGCCAATATCAAAATGAACGACGATGAAGCGCCCTTGCGGCGTCTAAACGGGCGTCTTCAGGCTTGCGATCAGTGCAGAGCCCGGAAAGTCGCCTGCGATCACTCACGGCCAATATGCACTCGGTGTCTCAAGAGAAATCAGGCCGACGAATGCACCTACACGGTCGGATCGGTGCTTCAACCACGGAGGCGCATGCGGCGTCAAAACATCAAGGCCTTAAATCCCCTGGACCAGAACCCATCGCCGACTCAGAATCATGTAAATGGGGATACAAATGCAAACGCAAGTGTAAACACAATTGCAAATGCAAATGGATCGCCCAGGTCTGGATACATGGGTTTCACCAGCCATACTATCCTCTATGAGCAGACAAAGCGAAGCTTGAGCCTGCTTCAAGGCCAAGGAGCAGACGCTCAGCTGCCGCACTTCTGCGCCGATGATCGGATGTCCCCGAGGCACTCTTTTGGCGAGCTTCCCCATATAGTGCGCCATATGAGCATCTATGTTTTGGAGGCTCTACCGGGTCAGTGCAATGAGCAGATTGTCTTTCAGAATGAAAGTCACCAGAGAAAGGGCTGGGCACAAATCGCATTGACTCGTATTACAAAGTCGGTTGAGGACTTACTCAAAAAATGCCCCGACGGGACGGGCCCTGACTTGGAGCTAATCGCCGAGATGATATGCAATAACTCGGCTCAGCCTTTGAGAGATATAGATGACCAACAGCAGTGGATGGACCAATTCTGTGGCATAAATCTCAGATGGGAGTCAATCGGACTTATATGGGCGAATTTGGAGCGCATCTCGGACACTATGAGTTCCTTCCGACCTTGTCATGTTGGATGGATTCCTGGCAAGGGATCCAGGGATGTTTCCAGAACATATATAAATTATTGCATTGATTTGTCGCGGCACTTCTCCGAGGGCAATGCCGTTTTACTAGATCTTCATCGACGTCGAACCACTCTGCTGTCTGTCTTAGACGGTGATGCTTGTAAGCGCACATATCCATCAGAGTAGTTTGGTTCTCTTATTAACTTTGACTGAACAGCTGCATCGTGTTGGTTCTCTCATGGCGCTGCTGTGTCGATGATGACCTTCATGGGCCTACATGTGCTGGAGAAGGAGGTGCCCTATACACCCACTCTATGTTCTGAGAATAACCGGCGGCTTGCTGCCCAGATCTTCAATAGCGATAAATTTTGTGTCGCGTTCTCGGGACGACCTCCATTGCTGAATCGCCGGTACTGCACGACCCCTCTCCCTCTAGATCTTAGAGAGGAGGATCTCGTTGCCGACGAGGCAACCTTGAAGAAAGCAGCTGAAGACTTGGATGAACGCGGTTGGAACAGACAGGGTTTAATCAATCCAGTCACACTAATTCGAGCTCGCCGTATGCTTGCAGCCATTCTTGAGGAAGTAATGGATGTCGCTTTAGGTTGTCGCGTCTGCATAACCCTTGACGAGCTGCGGTACGTTGCAAAGAGTTTTATTTCCCGATCCTGTCCGGCTTTTAATTTTCTCAAATGACGAGAGATGTTAACGAGACAGGGTAGAAACATACAGGGGAGGCAAATGGAAACACTTGCAGGGTTTCCTGCGTGCATTAAATACGATCCGCAGGACTTATCGGATCCTGACTTGGATGTCGAATCCGTTTATGCCAGAATATTGATCCACCTGACTCATTTACAGACCATGTTTTTATTGGAAAGACTACTCTTATTAAATGGCAGTTTAGACGAAGGCAATCTGTTACTCTTCAGCTTCGACATGCTTACTCTTACTCTTACATTGTGGACGCACAAAGACCGTTTTGCGGCAATGCGACGCAATTTCGAATGGCTAGTTAGTAGCGCACTCTATTTCGCTTTCTTCATGTTTCGCAAGTGCTACGCTAACTAATGAACAAGGTCATGGCTCATGCTGCACCCGCAGGCGGCATCCTTTGCCTGGAACTACTGAATCCGACGTTTACTGGAAAGCATCCCAGGGATCCGCGAATAACACGCTCAAGCATCATACAAAATCTCAGCCTTCTAGTAGGATTTCTTGATTGGGTACGCCCGTCAGCACCAAATGGGGATTTATGCATGGACTGCAAGGTCATTATACAGCGAGTGCTGGACCATACATTGAATGGCAGTATTGATGACGACAGCCCCCGGGCAGCTCTGGCATACGACTTCCCAGAGCCTTTGGATTTCAACTTTGAATTGCTAGATACATTTGATTGGCTGCATACGGATGTTTAGTAGAGTTTGATTGATAGATAGAAAGAGTAACACCAAAGGTGTAATTAAGTCTTGAATGGCGATATCCATACCCATAAACTCATTCACATACTGACGTGGTATGAATGTTCCGTTCTATTTCTCCTTTTTATCATATCTCATAGAAATTTCATACGCTATGCCTCTGTTCCCTCCTCCAGACCGCACATTACAATAGAATCATGCCACAATCTAGCCTCTTTCTCCGCATCATATGTATGGGAAACGAAATCTGTACTCATCATGTTGCCATCGTCGGCCCCACGTGGAGCGACGGAGCAATTTGAAAGATATTTTCCACCTTTGCCTTCCCACTCGGCTCCAATTGCTGCCCAAACCGTAGTAGCCGCCCCTTGTTCTGGGCTTTTCGCAATCTTCAACACGAGCGGGTTGCTTCTGGCAGCTTGCAGCTGTGCTGGTGGGATGTATTGCTTCAGGTTTGTGTCAACACCGCCAGGATGTACACTGGTTGCATGAAGTCCGCGAGACCCATAGCGACGTTCAATCTCATTAGCCATGTATATATTTGCCGTTTTTGATTGAGCGTATGAGATCCATGGACTATATCCCCCATTTTCAAAGTTGTAGTTTCCTGTTTCATTTATCCCGTGCGCGCGATGACCTGAAGAAGCAAGCGTAACAACCCGGGACTGGAATCCAGGAGAAGAAGAAGCCAGTAAGGCTGGCTTTAGCAATTGAAAGAATAAAAAGTGAGAGAGGTGATTGGTGCCGAACTGTAACTCGTAGCCGTCTTCAGTGAATTGGAGATCCGGAACGGCCATGATCCCGGCGTTGTTAATCAAGATGTTAACTTGATTACTCTTGGCAAGAATCACCGCTGCAGCATCGCGAACGCTTTTGAAAGATCCTAGATCCAATTGGACCAGCTCCATGCGGTCGGGATCCCAGAAACTGGCAAGTGCAGTTTTGGCTTTCGCGAGATCCCTGGCTGTTAAGAACAGCTTTGCTCCCGTTGCCGCTAAAGCACGAGCAGTCTCGATACCAATACCAGAGGAGGTACCGGTGATAACAATTACTTTATCATTGAGTTTGCCAATCATTCCTTCATCTTTGATAATTTGTAGGGCTGTTGGTCGTGCATCCCCAGGCCCTTGAGGATTGGCATGAGCTGCTTCATAGCGAGACATGTTGAAACCCCGAAAAGAAACGGTAATTATAATTGAATTAGTATTATGCCTCTCTATTCATGAGCTTCAGGTAGTATTATATCTTTTTCTAACTCCTACATCGCAGCTTCATTAATAGTGATTGCCAGCAGTGTTCTTACTTAGAAGCATACCCAAGGAGAGAACGGCTCAGCCACCAGTTCCGTAATTACGCATTATCTCCATTCAGAAGACCTTTAGTTTAGGGTCACTAAGCACCCATCCAAGCCAAATTTTGATCATGATTTTTATACAGAATTAAACCAAAGCATAATAGATAAACCACATATCGGAGCCTATGTTCATCTACACCTCCATGCCTATTGTTAGGTACCCACAATAGAAGTCCCCCGACTCTGCTATAGTTCCCCCGACTTTGTTACTGTTTCTCCGATTCTGTTACTAAAATAATCTAGAGTTCCATTATTCGGCATCTTTCAACTTTAGAACGTCAGAAAAGACCGAGGGTCTAGCCATACAGTCTCGCTGACACGGATTTAACGTACCCCAAATTGTCGCGAGCTTGTCAAAAGCTGTCGAGGGCGATACCAAAGGCCGCGGAGGACGGACTTAAGAAATACAAGCTACCACCATATATCATCTATATTTGGAGGTATACCATACTGGACTGAATTTTTGCATTATATCATGAGAACAAGGCTCAAGTGATTCTTTTTCAATAGTTCACAGAATTATGGTTGTGGCATAATATTATTCCAAGCGAGATGCAACAGATCGAAAGAAATACATAGAAGAGTCTGCTGTATTTTGAATCTTACCCCATCAAGCTAGAGACTTCTATGAGAATATTCATGCCAGAGTAGCCAAATCGTAAACCTGTCACTCTAAGTGCCGTATACTCTTCGCGCGCCCCGTGGGCGAAATGATGGTTTAACTACGCGTTAGCGTACATCGATTTACGCGTAATATATATGTATAATTGTTGCTAATTCAGCAGGAAGCATGTTCATACACCTTCTCTCGCGATCGCATAGGGCAACTTAATGATCAAATGAACGGAATGTAGAATAAGCGTTTGAAAACATTCCCCCTACGAGGATCTTAATGAGCAACCCGGATCACAATCCCCGGATATGTAAACAAATCACGCAACCGGATTCACAAACGCCCCGTTGAGAACGGGTACGCCTCCCATAGTTTTCGTAATGCGATGACCTCCCTTGACGGCCTAAAGATGAACCATATACGGAAGTGAAATGGTCACAACACTAGGCCTTAACACCGGCATCATAACCTGTGAATTTTGGTGGTGCATCACAAGACATTGATATCTAATAACAACGGGAAGAGCGGTATGTGATGTGGTCGGCAGCCATTGAGATGCCTACACTCGTTGGAAATATCCATTTACTTAGAAATAGCCGTTAGCAGTTCAACCAGAATTATGCCCAATTGAGCGTACAAAATTAGTCTCAGCCTCTAACGGTTTGTGTATGAGGGTATAAGCAATGGTGATTTTCTCTGCGCCAGTCCAGGAGCGATGGTCACTGCGGGAATACAATTGCCTATTCAGGTCACGTTACACCCGCAGGCATAGCTGCGTGGCTGTATTTTTATTGCGATGGCCGGCGTTAGGACTCTTAAGCTCCATTTGGCGTAAAGGTTGGCATACATATTACATGTATAAAAGAGTCACGACAGAATCAGCGCGCATTACTGCTGAGCAGGTAAGCCTTATCGTCACCTGGGCCTAGTTTTGAATGAGAACCACGTTTCGGCCTCGATTCGAATAGTTCAGCTCTTGGCGCTGGTTTTGCTGCAATTTAGCCCGTTTAGTATCACCGGCTGAAAAAAAATTATCTTGCTCCCGGAATGACACATCCGTAATTGTTTGAATCTATATGATCTAGACAGGGACAGCGGTCGAATTTCGAGGATTCGGTTCCTGAATCGGCCGCAGATCAAGCGCGCCTCAGCCAATCTGAAGCCTCAATGCGACCACATGCAATGGCGGATCCCTGGCTTCGGTGCCGAAAGAATGCTAGAGGCACGCGTCGCATCTCCCCCCGCATATTCTCTATATTGACCAGCCAATGCAAACGAAGCAATTAACAAGGTACCATCTTGCAATGCGCCGTGTATATGCATTTGTTGCTCTTCGGCAGCACATATGGGGTTGCCAAATCCTTGAGGGGCGCACAATGCAGCCGACGTAAAAATGGAAATGAATATATATACCCAGTGTCGGTGCCTTCAATAATTTGCCTGGAAGGTTTCCGGTACACACGACCTTGTCAAGATGAAGAAAAGCACCATCCTGGCCGCATTGCTGCCTCTTGGGGCAGCAGATAGTGATGCTGCAAATGCTCAGATCCGAGTCGCCTTCCACGGGGATGATGGAATGATGGTCAGCTGGAATACGTTTGATCATGTCCCTCGTCCAAGTGTGTTTTGGGGCAGATCAAAGGAGCACCTCACTAATGTTGCCTCCTCGGCCGTGTCTGTCACGTACCCTACATCAACTACTTACAACAATCACGTACTGATCAAGGGGCTCAAACCGGACACCACCTATTATTATCTGCCTGCGCAATTGAATGAACATACGCGCTATGAGCCATTCAACTTCACCACCAGCCGCAAGGTCGGTGATGCGACGCCGTTTTCGGTTGCCGTTGTCGCAGACTTGGGAACCATGGGCTCTAAAGGATTGTATACATCTGCAGGCACTGGGGTTTCGAACAACAACATTCTCAAACCTGGTGAGAAGAACACTATTGATTCGCTCGTTAGCAGCATGTCGGATTATGAGTTCCTGTGGCATGTTGGAGACATCGCATATGCCGATTATTGGCTGAAGGAGGAGATTCAGGGATTTCTGCCCAATACCACCGTGGAAGAGGGATACAAGGTCTATGAGTCCATCCTCAACGAATTCTACAACGAGATGATGCCAGTGACGGCTTCTAAGGCGTACATGGTTGGCCCTGGAAACCACGAAGCAAACTGCGACAATGGCGGCACCACTGACAAGACGCACAACATCACATACGATCTCAGCATCTGCATGCCAGGGCAGACCAACTTTACTGGCTTCAAAAATCACTTCCGCATGCCTAGCGATGTCTCTGGAGGCACTGGAAATTTTTGGTACAGCTGGAATAGCGGCATGGCCCACTTCATCCAGCTCGACACGGAAACTGACCTTGGTCATGGATTTATCGGCCCAGACGAGATTGGAGGCACAGAAGGCGAGGGTGCTAGTCCTGTCAATAAGACAATGAACGCTCAACTCAACTGGCTCGAGGCCGATCTGAAGGCAGTAGACCGCAGCGCGACTCCCTGGATCATTGTCGGTGGCCATCGCCCTTGGTATCTCAGCTATAAGAATGCCACCGGCACCATCTGCTGGAGCTGCAAAGATGTCTTTGAGCCTCTGTTCATCAAGTACGGCGTAGACCTCGTCCTGTCTGGCCACGCACACGTATATGAGCGTCAGGCACCCATAGCAGAGGAGCAAATTGACCCCGAAGGATTAAACAATCCGAGCTCGCCTTGGTATATTACTAATGGAGCAGCCGGCCACTATGATGGACTAGATTCGCTGCAGAGCCCTCGACAGGCGTTTAGCCGCTTTGGCCTTGATACGAATAATGCGACTTACGGATGGAGCAAGTTGACGTTTCACAACTGCACGCATATGACGCATGAATTCGTCGCAAGTAATAACAATACGATAGTTGATTCTGCGACTTTGTATAAGAATCGCAAGTGCGGGTTAAAGTGCTCTGGCAACGGTGATCACGATAGTCATGGCAATCATGGGTGGTGATGCAAGCAAGCTTGATTGTGTACAGGCTTGGAAGCTGTAGCATCTGAAATTTTCTGAGAGTAAAGAATTGAAAATTAAATAGTATTATTTTACATACAAAAGACTGCTTACTCTGCGCAAGAGTACGTCCGGTGAGGCCCACAGGAACATATCCTCAGTATCAAAGCTCCATTAGTGATGTTGTGGTGGCAAATACACCAATGGCTGCATCTAAGGAACAGACTACCAAGTGCTATAAAGATGAATTGCTAGATCCTCTGAGAGATACAAGTTTGAATCTATATGAGACCCGAATCCCCTGCATCGCCCGCCTTCAATGAATACGATGTCTCGATCAAGGCTGAGGTTTATTTCTGACAGCTGGGCAAAGCCATTCCACAACAGCATTGCTGAGCTCTTGGAACAATCTCCGCTACCTGGCTAAGTGGACAATAGGAATTTTATTCGCAACTAGCTTAGAAATCAAGCTTGGATTAATGCGCCACATTGGCCCAGGTAGCATCACTGAATGGGATTTTGAACTGAGCAAGCTGAGCAAAGACTCGCATTTTAAATAAAGTAACAACAACTCGTCACATATAGCTTTCATACCCCTAAATGTGTCCCCGGGGTATAAAACGTCATGATGAATCCAATTTTCCGTATAGCCGATGCAAGGGAGTGAACGTTCCACTTGTTGCATGCCTAGGATAGATACTCTTCATACATTCTCTGTTAGGAATCATGTAAAATTTATTTAGCCATCATTAACTCGTTCTCTTCAACAAGTCCTAGCATGCCCTAACAGAAACCGCCTCGGAATATCCGGTGCGTGGTCATGAAACGGAGCTCCCCTTTATTACTCGGACTCGGTCCCGGCTTCGCACTCGCTTCGATCCCTGTCCATCGCCGCCAGCCAATGTACATGTACTCCGCCTTGCCCCGTTCTCCGCTTACAATGCTCCGTACACGCTACCTCGGGTCGGCGTTTGTAATACCTTGGGTTAGTGCATCTCCGATCTCTACGGTGTGCCTGGCACGTCATGCGGAGACAGCTGCTCATAGGGCTGGCTAAATCGAGCGCCGGGATCCCACCAACGAGGTTCTCTCCATTAGCCCGACTATTCCTTCGTTGGTTTACTAGCTGCGCGATAGGGTTGTCGTCACCCAGTGACCTCATCGGGAGACGCAGCTTGGGAGGGGTATTGATACACTTGGATGAGGAGTACTCCGTAGGATCAAAGCTGCTTTTGTTACACCAATAGTCGGTCGCCTAACATGGCACACAGACCACTGATTGGGGCCAGATTGCCTCGGTTGGGCTGTAACGGATCGCATTCGGTTGGCTGCGCCCCGTGGCTACCACATCCTTACAACGGTTAAGCTTTTCTCAATGATGGTCAGAACGTTAAGATTGGCATCGCTTATGCAGATTCGTAGTTGTTGTTCTCACTATATAAGTTGGAGTTGGGTCCCGCTAGCTATTGTTCATTTCGAGACTTCATAACCCAACTTACTTCAGCATTTCCTCAAGCCAATATTGTCTACACAAAAACCAATCAAGATGGATTTCCAACATTTCGCACCGCAGATCAGCAAGATCCCCAAGGTTACGCCGAAACAGGCGTCGTCTATCGCATTCCGGAATGTCAGTAGCCTTTAGCGTGGTGTATGAGTCTGGTGGCACTCAAGCTACCAGAGTCGGGCATTAGAAAGAACAAGTCCGTATACTAACACCAAATCCTCCACAGACCCTCCGCGATAACTTCACCATCTCAACATGGCTCGCCATGGGAGCTATCCTTCAGGGCCTCCTAGTATTTCTCGTCCGGCCAACTTTCGCTGTTGCACCGGCAGCACTCATTTTATTCTATCGATTTTCGCACACGATGCTCATGTATTTCGGCATTATTCGCAATACACAAATGGATGGTGTTCTCATGGGCAAGTATACCGTGCAGATTCCGGACAGGGATGGCAACCCTCCGAGCGAGTCGTCGGGGAATAGCATTGCGGTTATCATGTTGGGTGTGAGGACAAATCAGTATGTCATTCTGTTTACATTATTCATGGCTTTTATTTTGATGCTAATATGGTGTTGCGACAGTGCACTTGGTATGTTTGGTCCAGGAGCTCGCGAAATTGGCGATTATTTTCAAGGAATGATGGCGGATCTCTCCAAAGAAAAAGAAACTAATGGCTGTAAGTCGCCCAGACCATAAGCAGCGATAAACTTTTGTCCATAAGCTTATATGAAACATAGATCTTGGCGCATCTTACTATACATCTTCTAATGACCGATTAACAGTATGTCATCTAAGCTCAGAGGGGATAAGGATAGTCAGCTTACAATTAGTTTAGACCAACGGCTTCATGACATGCTGTTATTTCCGCACCGTCGAAGACATCCATCGGTTCGCTCATTCTCCAGTTCATCGCGAGGCTTGGAATTGGTGGAACAGTATTACTGCCACGCATCCGCATCTGAGCATCATGCACGAGGTGTACAGCGCGCCGAAGAAGAACTGGGAGAACATCTTCGTCAATTATCATCTTACTGGTATCGGTATGTAGTGACACCTACCTCCCGATGGGCAATTTATTGGACTAACACTTTTTGACAGGAAAAATCCAGAAGCCTGTAATCATCAATGGACAAGAGTTCAAGCCCATTGTCAATGCTGTACGCGGACCATTGAGCACACAGAAGGGACGACTGGGACAGCCGGGCCTGAGCGCCAATGAGAAGCAATATCCGGCAGATGTCAAGGCCTAATTGGTGATCATTTGCATTCATTGCATTTGGAAGCAGACGAATTGCACCCAGAGAATGACCAACAGTGTCTGTTCCCAACCGGACGGCATATCAACTCTTTCTTTCTTGCATGTTTTTATCACCAAGATTTTTTTATGATTGTATACTAGCATTATTTTATAGAAGCGCTCATATTATCTTATCTTCATCTAAATGCATAGAAGCGTCCATTTATCATGTCTCATATCCCTTTAGCATGTAGCCTGGTTATCCGGGAACACATCCTGAGTGTTACAAGAGCTCGGCGGCACAAACAAAGGATCAGCTACTTCATATTAGTCTCGAAATCCATATAACCTGACGGAAAGGAATACGCACTGTTCACTTCGAAATAGTTTGGAGGCTGTCGGACAATGGAGAATTGGCCTCCAGATGTGAGATTGTCCTCGCAATCAATCTGAGATTGGCCACCACCCTCAGTGTTGGAACCAGTCCAAATGTCAATATGTGCTTGTCCATTTGACCAATCGTCCTCTGTTATATGCGCTAATCAGCAAGATGTTTGAATTAGAGATTGCTATACCATACCGCATTGAGCACAGTCATCTTCGTGACGGGCATATTTCTTCAAAAACGGAAGATAGACAAGCTCGCATTCATCTAGCTCGCCCTGTGCTGTAGCAATTGTGATGGGATCATCGTATGAACCACTTCCTGTACAAATAATGTTGTCAGATGCATTCATGAATAATGATAATAATAATAATAAAATAAAGAAAAAGTAAAAATGCGAGGAGCCCTACTGACCTCCAGCGACATAATTACGGCCATCGCAGTCGTAGGCAGTTCCAGGTCCCGGAGGAGAGTTGTCAGGCCAGCCATAGAATGTGACCTCAAAATTTCCCTGAACGTTGCAATCTGCGACAGCGAGGCCGACGAGGGCAGTGCTCACAGCAGCAAGAGTAGCAAAAGTCTTCATGTTGTTCAGGTAGGTTGATATGTGTATCGATTGAAGCTATGAAGCGGAAGAGCACATTCCTAGGCCTACGTTCTGTAGTCTCTTTTATATCCTCCGACCGATGCTTTTCGAATAGTCCTTCATTGAGATTACCCAATAAAGTCGTTATGGATAGAAACACACTAGCCTAAACGAAGCAAAGATTTCCCCTGTCTGCTGAGGATCATGGCGATCTTGTCTACGACAAGGAGGTCATAAAGTCGTTTTGAATAATAGTTTCGCCACTGCGGATAGCCGGCGAGGTTAATCCCATTCAGCTTCGGCTCCGAAGATAATCTAGAACGTTTCGCTCCCTGATCCCATTGTAAGCACAATGTGAAGCCGGACCGATAAGACGAAGGCGATTCGCGGATGCATCTAATGACATACCCGTCCTAATCCTATTTTGAAAGGAGATGTGTTCGTGGAGCTAGAGAGCCGATATTGCCGAAATGTCAGGCTCACCGACGTAGCATTGATGCTCCATTAGGGCATCTAGATCTGCTTCGGATTCTAACCCTGTCGATCTCGACCCCACAGGGCAGGTTAAGATACAGCTTAGCTTACCCCCTCTGGAGTCTGCTCATTTCTCGTATTCCAGAAAATCATCTGGTCAATTTTTTCTTGTCTCATTCCTGTTTATTATGGACTTATGATTGATTCACTCTGGTCTACTGCGATGACCCGCCTTGGTCCTGTTCAAATACTTTTACCAGTATCAGCAAGATCTCAAAAGCCCAAGGTTGCAACCCAGGAGTGCTAAATGGGGTACTCACTCTGTGTGTATACAAATCCCCTCTATAGATTACACGTCTTATAAATATTCATTTTCATCGTGTCATCTCTCGAACCACGCAATCACTTTATTACTACCCAGTAAACGTTACCAAGGTGCCCAGGCATGCTCTTATACTTGATTTTTGACGTGTTGTCATGTGATAAGGTCCATTCGTTTTGCTCGTAGCTATTTTTCGAGACAAGAAAATCGCCAAATTTTCACAGGTATTACTACGTGCGCAGTTTCCAAACTATGTGATATAATTAGCTGCAATGTTCGTTTATTTTTAACTTATATGGATACAAGATGCAACAATAGGAGATAGTGTTGAGCGCATTGTCAATATGGTGTTGAGAACTGGTGGAATGTGTCTTTCCGCATGAAGCCATTATGGTCAAACACCCGCATCTAGCCAAGATTAGGTTTCTAAGTAGGAAGAGATTTTGCTTTGAATCTTTAACAAACAAAATATAAAAATGTGTAGAAGGCTCAGTCTATGTGTATATTCGGAGTAAAACTGGATAACTAGGCAATGTTGTCTGCCTCACGGAAGCGCGATCAACCTCTGTATATAAAGGTATGAAATCCAGCTGAAACAAAGAATTAAGACGGTGAAAAGTGCCTGCATCTAGACCAAATTAAAATTAGTCTTCCTTAATGAAAAAGAGGTCAAACATTCTCCTAGATAGCCACAGGCTTTTTTACTATTCCTACTAAGAAAGTTGGTGGCCGGCGTTGCGGGCTGAACGCGGCCGCAGTTTGCGGCCGCAATGCGGGCGCCTCCTCTATCATGGGCATCCTCGTCCATCTGGGAACAAAACCTTCAATATTACCAACAATTACCAATATTCAATTACGATTTATGTCTCATCAGATGCACATAATATTAGTAGAAATGTGGGCTTTGCCGTATATTGAATTACAAATCTAGGTCTTCCATTTTTTGTGACTTGATGCACGCAGTACCGCAATACTATATAAGAGGCAGCAAACTGCCACCCAATGGACACAAGTTAACCCAGTTACGCATTCTTATATACTTCATTCAATAAAAAAACCACTTAGCAATTTCGAGATGCGTGTCCCCAGAGGCAATGGTACCCAAGGCAAAGGCAACGGCACTCGCCTGCCGAAGGAAACCCTCGATATCCTCAATGCTATCGACTTCAGTGGCAAAACAATCTTGGTCACTGGAACCACCAATGGTCTTGGTGCAGCGGTCAGCAAGCAAATTCTTGTCCGCAAAGTTGACAGGCTAATTATGGGCGTCCGGAATGTGTCCAAGGGAGAAGAACTCAAGGCCGAGCTGCTCAGTGACCCTGCCGTGGCTGCTGCGAACCCTAATGGCAAGGTTGATGTCTTTGAGCTTGAAATGGAAGATTACAAGAGCGTACAGGCATTTGCTGCCCGTGTTCAAGACACGACACCTACGCTTGATGTTGCCATCATGAATGCGGGTGTTGGAGGCTTGGAGTATAACATCTCGAAGCCAACTGGCCATGAGAGAATGCTCCAAGTAGATGTGTTGTCAACTACGTACTTGGCAATCAAACTGATTCCCCTACTAGAGAAGACGGCGGCAGCCAAAGATGCACCAAGCCGTCTCCTCATGATCGGCAGCTGGACGCAGTTTAGCAGCTACATCGCTGAAAAGAAGCTTACTCACAACATCATTAAATTTCTTGATGACGAGGCTAATTTCGAACCTCGAAGGTATCCTGATACTCAGCTTCTGAACGGCCTAGTCGTCAATGAATTAGGTCACCGCCTAGACAAGAGCAAGGTTATTGTTGTTGAGCCTACTCCTCCGTGGACTCTCACAAACTGGGGCGCCAACTATCCTGAGGGCCCATCAAGAGATGTCGCCAGGAAGCTGATGGCTGAGATTGGACTCCCAGTAGATGAAGCCTTGTTGACTTATATCGTTGCCATCGTAGGTGATGATGACGTTCATGGCGAGTTTCTCGACGACAATATGATTGCGCCGTAAGTAATGCGATGTGCGTGTTCGTATGAATTCCGTTACTGACTCTATGTAGCCGCTCTCCTTACTCCTTGAGTCCTGATGGTCAGACTCTACAGAAAGAGCTGTGGAAGGAACTTGTGGAGGAATTTAAGAAGATTGATCCCTCAATTGCTACAGTCTCCGTTATTTAGTTAGACGAAGCTGCTGGCAAAATGTATCTAGATAGATGAAACCATGGATTTCTACTATCCAGACATTTACTTTTGATAGAGACAACGATGAATAGGGAAGCAGACTTAGTCATACTCTTCGTCATAGATAAAGCTTGTTTCGTCTAAAACTACGGAGTACTCAAAGCCATTAGCAGCTATATTAAAGTGGATACGTTCCCCAAGGTCAGATGAATCCCCTTAGACACACTGCTATTCTCGACCACTTGACCCGTGTACAAGTTAAAGAACCTGTCAAAGACGAGACGCCATTGCAGTATAGTCCTAAGGCATTGCTAAATTCTTCTCAACCTCACCTGTGAACGCTGGCCCTGTATTCTAAGCACATCTAACCTTGTTAAAATGGTGCTGGTGTAGCATTGCAACTATTATGGAGGCGCTCAGCAAATGGATCATGTGGCGCTTACGTGATGAATTTTGGGAGAACAATCTTGAACCATTCCACACGGCGATTCTCACAATCATCAGATATTGCGCATGGGTCTTGGCGTTTTCATTCGTTTTCATTCGTTTCTGGTTTAACAAAAATATAAAATTGTCAGGAAGTCGCCTTTCCAGACTAATAATGCCAGCCGCGAAGGAAAGACCTGACGTCGCGTCAAATGCGTGTTCCTCATGCAAGATGAGAAAGCGTCGCTGTGACAAGAAACTCCCACGATGTCTCGAATGCACAAAGTGAGCATGATCCTCCGTGTGGATTACGATTTCTGAGCGATCAAGTTGTTACTCATCCACAAAAATATCGCTGACGCAAATGATAGGAAAAAAAGGCGTTGCGACTATAATTACGTCAAGAGGAATTCTCCATTGACCTCTGAACACTCAGACTCCTATCAAGAGAACAATGTTTCAACTCATTCAATGTCCTCCGCATCGACTACATATGCACTTCCGTCTTCTAATTTCCCATCCTTGTTTTTTCTTGACCCATCCGTTTTCCATAATCATAATATTGATATCCCTAGAGCTTCGGTCAGCTTGCCCAGCTATGTCTCCGGAGAGCTCGGCAGCGGTCAGGAACATGAGTGCATTGGTCGCATCTTCTTCAAAACGATTCATAAATGGTTTCCCATGGTTTCTCGAAAGCGCTTCCGCGAAGAACTGCGCGCATCTTCCAAAGGCCCAGGCGTGACCGCTGACTTGGGCTTCTTGCTTCTGACCATGAGGCTGATAACATGGCATCCTTCTTCATCAGAAGACGATGATTCTGTTGAAGAAAAAACAGCCCGTACAGCGACATACCGCGCAGCAAAACAGTTTGGCTTTGAGCTTGAGGCGGCCGGGCTATTTTCTCTTCAGATACTTCAGGGAATGCTTCTTGTGGCGCTGTATGAGATCGGGCATGCAATCTATCCCGCTGCATTCATGTCCATAGCAGCATGTGTGCGATACGCACGCGCTCTAGGGATACAGCCGGGAGGATTGCAGAGGCTGAAATTACCGTTGACTTGGGTTGAAGAGGAGGAACGGAAGAGAGTATGGTGGTCGGCTTTTCTACTGGATCGGTGCGCACATGGCCTTGATCAGATTAATCATAATACCTTCCAGCTATCTGACCATGGAATTAGATTCGTTAGCTTGAGTTGTCCAGGCTCCCCAGCTGCTATTGATGAACCCGACCCAGGCGATCATCTACCGACAGACGACTCGCTTTGGGACGAAGGCGTGAGTGGTTTCGCAATCAGTAGCCTGAAGCATCGCTAACAAAATATCCCATAGGCTAAAAAAGTCCCTTGTTCTCCGCTGCTGCACAGCCCGGTCAGCATGGAGTTTGGAAGATTTGCATTGGTAATACAAGCTTTTGTTCTAATGTCCAAAGTACCGCGACTCACATCCCCTTCGCGAGATGGCCCACTCCATCTATTAAAGGATGAGGTGCAACAGCTAGAGCGTACGGTTAAGGCACTGCTGTATTTTGGGCGGATAGAATGCAAATGGCGAAACGGTTTGCCAAGTTGTGAGCTTCATGCAGTATCTCAGATGTGAGTGGTTTCATTCTTAGCCTCTATGGAACGACCAAACTAATGGTATGGGTCAAAGGTCTTTAATAGCGATATACACCTCTTCGACTGTCCCGGTTGAGATGCCGGACAATTTTATAGAATCCCTTGCTGACATTTTAGATGCATCCAATTACGAGCAACTCATAGCGGATGCCCACCACGGACAAGATGAGGTTTCTCCGTTTTTGATACAGCTCTTGTATCAGACGTCCGTCATACTGCTGAGAAAAGAGCGCCCTAGAAATGGAGATTGGGGCGAAACAAGGGTGGAGAAGCTCAAGAGTGCATTATGGTGGTTGGATAAGAGATGGAAGCTCGCAGGTAAGCTTATCAATACCGTCAAAATAAATGGGAGCAAAGCTAACGCTGTCCAGGGGTCTTTCATCAGGCGCTAGAGGCCCAGCAAATTGCATTGTCAAGAGACCGTTCGTTAGCTGATGCTGCGGCATGATGCGGCAACATGCCCTGCTTACTCTGTCCGTGCAATATTGATACCCATTGGTGCAAAATCAAAGACGGTCTTATATAAGTGCGTGTCGCTCCAGCAAATACGAGTTACGCGTACGTAGCATCTAGACCCACGGCTGGTGGGTTTGGCCGCTGCGAAACAAATAGACATCTTATCTCCGCAAAAAACAAGCGCTCGTGTGTATGTATGTATTACCAAGCCAGCTTGGTTTGATCAACGGAAACCATGTATCCCCTTGAGCTTTTGTGTAGTTGGCGTTGAGTAAAAGACTGAATCAAAAGCCTAGGCATGAAACTCACAACACACACAAGTTGTCGAGAACTAATCCCGCAACCAAAGCTGCACATCGCACTGGACTCTTCAGATCTATTCCGTGAATAGACATTATTAATCTGACGTCACTTAGCGCCTATGCAAACTGGCGCTGAAAATAGACGCGAAAACTGGCACAGTGACCTTCAATTGGCTTAATAAAAAGGCATCTCAACAAGCAGATTGTCTCCGCACGTGTCGCCCGAGCTTTACTGTGGCGGTGCGAATCCGTTAAGGTTCAGCACTAAAGTTGTAGCTGACCGCTGTCCGAAAAGGCTTAATGTTCCCAGTTTCTAACTAGTTCAACTCATCTTGTCCCGCAACCTCTTCGTGACGTCTCGCCATCGCGCTTCTTCAACATCTACCCGCCTCATATTGAAACACGTAACCAGGGTTAGCGTCCAGCTGCCATCTCTACCGCTCTATCAGAAACTCAGACTCACTTATGCGTCTATCGTAGCCTCGTCCGCCGCCATGTCGAACCGAGGCGAGAGCGTCATCCTTCCCAGCAATGCGGTTTTCCTGGTCCACAAGGTTGGCGGCGCCAAAGCTGGCCGAGCAGCTCAATGGGAGACTCGCACCAAGACAATGCGCGCTGCCCCAGATCCAGCGCCTCGCATAGCCGTGGCAACTGGCGGGAATAGCAGCAGCAAGGCAAAGCGCGACACCGCCGAAGGGGCTTCGTGGGAGTTTGTAACATATACGCCTCGCAAGGGCCAGCAGCTGCCGAGTCGGCCAAAGGAGATCAAGCGCAAGCGGCGCGTTGAAAGCAGCTCTCTCAAGGATCGCTCTATTGTAACCGTGAAACAAGAACCGAAGCTGTCTCGCAGTCCAACCCCCATCCCCCCAGACCTTCCTGTTGCCCTTGTGGGACATGCTCTTCTTTATATAAACTTCTGTATGCCGCTCTAAAGCTTTTGCCGTGTTCTCAACATCAGTACGACTAACCGCGATGAAAGACTTTCACTCCATAGCCACTGGCGCATATACCCTTCCATGCCTGCTCTTCAACCCCGCCAAAAGAGACTGGTTCCCCCAGATGATGGGAGACGAGACTTGGCGGTGCATCATCTTATCTCTTTCAGCCAGTACTCTTGGCTCATTGACGGGCTCTTCCTCCAACTATGTAGATTCCCACTCTCTACTCGATGAGGCGCTACGGCAACTCAAGGACCGAGTCGCGTCTGGCGATCTTCCCTCGGACCAGACGCTGGGAGCAATTTCCTGTTTGTCAATGTGGAGCGTAAGTTCTCAAACAATGCTTCCGTTTGATCGGCAGCACATGCTAACTTGTCCAAGAACGAGATGGGCAATTATGATAAGGCCTGGGTTCACGCCCGAGGCCTCGCAGAACTTGTCAAGTTACGAGGAGGCTTCTCCAAAATTGATAACAGGTTGAGGTCCAAAGTATATCGGTAGGAAATATCCGTCCAACATGCCTAATCCAAACTCACACAATCCTTCCAGGGGCGTTTTCGATATTGCGGTGGACGTCGATAGACCCCCGCTTCTTGATGAAGGCCTTCGAGATTCTCCAAGCAGGGAAATAATCCCAGAGGATTCCTTAGACTTGGACAGATCCGAGCTCGCTCCGCCAGAGTGCCGAATTCCGCCGCGATTATCTAGCATATTTCATGACATCGTGCAACTAAATACCCTTCTTGATGATGCCATCACTCGAAATATCAAGCTGGACACGGATTACCTCTATGAGACGGTTTTTGGGCTTTATAATCGCCTCCTCACTTGCAAATCCGATAGAATGAGCGATTGCGATAACAGCCTGCGACTCTGCCTCATCCTGTACATCAAGTCTCTTTCGTCAAGCCAGCGGCTAAACTTGACGTCAATGAACTTGGTTCGAAGCCTTCAGGCTTCCATTGAAGGCTGCCTGAGCTCTTCAACGCCGCTTACAAGATGGAAATTGTTCATTGGCGGCATGGCGGCCTCAGAAGGATCTGCTGAACAACAGTGGTTCCTACAACATTTAGCCACTGCCACAGCAGAGAACGCTATGGTTGGTGAAGAAGGCTGGAAGGCATTCCAGTCAGAGCTGAGTGACATCCTATGGACTAAGCCAATAAACGAAGCCGCGGGATATAAACTGTGGTTGCAGATGACGGAAGCTCAGTCTACGTGATCACAAGCTTCTTCCAATAACTCAAACCTCCAATCCACTTGAAGGAAGACGCCTGACGATGCACCCCGCACTGCATGTGGACTCATGCGCGTAAAACGAATGCTCTGCTCAGTATCGACACCCAAAACGAACGCGGGTAGGACGTCAAATGATTTGGCCAAACCACCCATCTCAAAACCCTAAATACTATCTGTTTATGGGCTTATTTCAGGCAGTCGTGAATGGGTAAAGACGCCGTTTGTGAATGAGCTATACAGCGGGGAGCGCCGCAGACAAACGTCTTTTCCCAATAGCTCTAATATCAGTGCAAGATTGTCACTGCTATTGAATCCTGTGGATAGGCAATTGAACACACGCATCTCTTCAGATGTAGAGATGAAAGTACATATTGCTTGGGATGGGCACCTCTGATTCCAGCTTAAGAAAGTTATTCTTTCCGCGGCGTCAGGTTCTTCAAGAGGTCCAGTGCATTTGCACACTATGAGACGATATTAAACGAGAAAATATATGGCCAATATTGGAGTGGAAATGCACTGAAAATAAGGAGCAATTCATTGAAACGTCTACTACCATGGCTCAATGTATTATAAGATTGGATGAATGAGCGGGTAATAGCAAAGTCAGTAGTTTGGCTTCGATAATACTGTAGTCAATTTTTGTATAATGTCACAGATCTAGAGTATAGGTTTACAGACGAGCGTTGCGCCCGTGAAAGTGATGATGATATGTATCGGTATCAGGTCCATCTATTTCAAGTACGTTTTGATCCGCCTCAACTGACGATAATATCCCAAGGTCGTCTATCAAATAATGTCCATGCAATCTATTCAAAACAACTCCACCAAAAAGTGCCAACGCCATGCCGCGATCCAAGTCCATTGACAACTATTTACCAGTCCCGCTTTGAAAAGATGCACAAGTACTACGCAAGCCACAAGCCAACAAACATTTCCGAGAGCTTTTACTGACTCGTCTCTCGCCCAATCTGCCACAGAGAGACGGGTCGAGCCACCTCGTTCACGGGCTGCAAGCGATGAATAGCATCGCCGTGAGATCGAATCACAGCGTCACCATCCAGCAGCTCCTTGACGACTCTCAGCTCTCGACAACGTTCATTGACCGTCTTTTGCCAATACTGGATGGTCAGACAGTCTAGAGGAGATTCCCAGTTCCCTCGCCAAGTAATTGTAGCAGACCGAGCTTCGTGGTCTCTAGATACCTGGAACCGAAACACGCAGGCTAACCCTCTACCACCATTCCAAATCTCCATGCATCTCAGGAGCGGCATCTCCAAGGCAGCTGTTGCAGCCTCGCGAAGAAGGCTCCTGGTTTCAGCGCGGCCGTTGGGAACAAGCGCAAGTGAAGTCAGAGCAATACCCGTCAGGTTTCTCCATATCCAATTGCTCATGCGAGCCTGGAAGAAATGCTGAGCGTCTATCATGAATGCCGCTGACAGTTTCTCGAGGTTGAGACTTGCGTTTGCCAGCGCTCTGCTAATGCCGACGCTTGGAGTTCGAGTGTTGACATGCCCGTTCGATCCATCGACTGCGTGCTGCTGGTAATACTCGTTAAAATCCTCAAAGAGGATTATTTTCTTGAGCTGGTTTGGCAGTACTCGTTGGAATAGCCCTTGGACATCTGTTGGATTCCAATAGTCAGTATGCTGTATTTTTTCAGACCGACTTCGAAAGCTTTCATGGGCTTACCATAATCCTGAAATTCTTGAGTTCCCGGCTCCAACTCCCCCCAAGGCTCAAGATGAATCTCTTGGAGTCTAGGAAGATATTTGACAAGCTCACCAACCATGTCCTAACCCCATGAGTAGCGAGTCTGCCTGCGAAGGAGGAGGGAGGTTATGGCACCAACTGGGGGTAGTTGGTCCAAGGAGTCCAAGTCCGGCGTGATATTAAATCCCCCGAGTCTCTCAAGACACTGCCTTAGGACGTCGCGCGTAGGAATTGTCCGTCTACTATTAACCCAACCATGAGTTGGATCATGGATACCCGCCGTATCCAGTAGACTCCCAGATGCTGGAACGACATCTGGACCGAAATGGATATCTCGAAAACGATGCCTCGAATCGCTTGGAGAATGGACGCTGATGTCGAGGCATAATTCCCCCGCCGCCTTCCAGGTAGAGAGAATCTCAAGGGTATCATGAAGGGCGAATCTTATGATGTCCATATTCCGCTCCACCCATACAGGCTCGGGAGAGGATTCACAGTCTGGACAGTTGTATTCTTGCAAGTCTATGCGAAGCCATATGTACTTGACAAGGTGTCTCCACCGACGAGCCACGCTTCTGAACTGGGTGAGTCGCCGCACTGTCAGTGTGATCCTGCTGAAGTTGACAGGCTCAAGAACTGCTCGCCATTCTCGACATACAGCGGCAGCATGGGCACATCCTTTAGTCCGACTCATTTCTTTCAGGATCATTGACTGAAGTTCTGGGACGAGGGAACTCCAGGATGCTGTTGATAGATCCATGGCAATAAGCGAAGACAAGAGATGTCGAGATGGAAAATGAGCTTAAGCTAGTGTTTTGAGCGGAAGAATTATCGAGACGAAATTCAGTAGGAGTATCTGAGGGGATAATTCTTATGGTATAAGGAACGAAAAGGACAATCTGAGTTGTGGGGGGGCAGTGATGGATTCTTATACTGAGTGATTCGGTACGTTCCCATGCCTTATCAACATCTTGCTACATCGCGTCTGAGTCAAGCAAAAGTATAATATTTCTTTTCCTACGCCTTGGCCTAATCTACAGGCAAGTTCCGTCGCTGAATAGAGGCTTTCGTGATCTATGGCTGCTGATATACTTTCCCGAGTAAGGCTATATTGCCCCTCGTCTCTGGGGTTATCAAGGAACTTCCCGAGATGAAACCACTTTACTTCCCACGGAAAGGCAGTTTAAGGATATTTGAACTCTAATTCACACTCTAATTCACACCACAGCCATCCTACTCATCTATATAAGGAAGCACCAGCCCCCCTGATTCTTCTCTTCTCAACTTACTTCTCACCATCACTCAAACCCACCACTTCCACCACAAACAAAATACAAACTACAAACTACCTACTCACAACCACAACCAAGATACAACCACACCGTCCAGCCATGTCCCAATCCGTACAAACGAGCCAAACGGATAATGGCTCAGTTCAACACGGCCACCAGGGCGAGAACGGAGATTGGGAGGAGGCCACTGAGCACCAGTTGACGCCCAGCGAGGCTGAGGGTGCTGACTTTGCTTACCAATTCGTCTCCATATTAATCATTGTTGAGAGGGCAATGGCTTGGAATAAACGCAACAAGGCCATGGTTGGTAGCCGCTTGGGAGGTGGGCGAGAGAAATGGAAATGAACAACATCTGAGGACGCAGCTCATAAGGGTCCAAGGGGTGGGAGGATATATGCAAAGGGGAAGATGGAGCTATACCTTGAATTAGTAGCGTTGGATGAATAAACTCGTGTCTATGTTTTGCAAGCGTCATATATATATATGCGATCCACAAGTCTATGGTAAAGAAAAGATTACACGGCATAATACCCTACATAACTCCTCTCGCTTCCCGTTTTCTGTATCCCTTCTTTTGTAGCATTACAACTCATCGCGCTCATGCTGTACATCGGGTCGTCCGCTATCCTTGTGCAGATCTACCCCCTTCTTCAATCGCCACTTCTCCCATAGATCCCAGAATTCGTTCTCCATCTTCTTGTCCATCTGGTCTGGCAAAATAACCTCATACGTGACGTATAGGTTGCCGAACTCGTGCTTGTGATAGACGCTCTCACCCTCCTCATGCCACTTGGGCATACCCTCGCCAGCGATAGTCTCCACCAGCCCACTTTGAACAACTTGGCCTCTCTCGCGGCCGAGGCGCACAACGTGCTTGTCGAGGTGCGTGAGGTTGCGGGTCCAGCCGCCCATCCAGGCTTCGCGCAGAGAGAGGACTTCTGTCCAGTACAAGTCGTGGCCCATGCGCCGGAAGAAAGCGCCGTCGACACGGTCGGGATTATCCTCGTAGGAGGGGGCCTTCTCGGCCAGGTTGACAACGAGATCGCCAGGAACCCAGTCCGGACTTTGATCGGCTTCATTCTCGAAGACCACCTTTGCATCTCGTGCAATGCCACGCTCGACATTCAGAGTTACCGTCGTCAACTTGCGCTCGACTCGGTGGCCGTGGCAGATGGGACACTTGTTCTTGATAGTCTTGCCCGAGCCACCACAGTGGTCACATCGAACCTGCATCTGCTGGAACATGCCGGGGGCAAGCTGTTGCTTGACGATGCGGATACCGTGTCCACCGCAAACATTGCAGGTCTCGACTTTCCCGTCTGCGCTGCCCGAACCCTCGCACTTTTCGCAGATGTGCTGCTTCTCCCACTGGAACTCGGTAGTTGCGCCGTTGTAAAAGTCGCGGAGGGAAATCTCTACCTGAACCTCGATGTTGCTACCTCGGGGCTCACGATTGGATCTGCCAAAGTGGCCATGGCCACCAAAGAATCTGCTGAAGAGGTCGAATGGGTCGCCTCCTCCACCTCCTCCACCTTGGCGATGCGATTTGACACCCTCGTGACCATAACGATCGTAAACCTTGCGAAGCTCGGAATCGCTTAGGACTTCGTAGGCTTCGGAAACCTGAACAAATTTCTCGTGCGCTGTTTCATCACCCCTAAAAAAATGGCGATTAGTAAACGTAGCAAAGAGTAAGACTATGTATCACGGGAGGGCAGCGTACGGGTTCTTATCTGGATGGTACTTCTTCGAGAGCTGGCGGTAGGCAGACTTCAGCTGCTTGTCTGTGGCAGATTTGTCGACTCCTAGAAGCTAATTCAATCTTGTTAGTATAACCAGACTCCAGGAGAGGAAAAAGTGTTGTCATACTTTGTAGAAGTCTTCGGCGCAGAATGCAAACGATACCAGTGCCAGCAAGACGAAGATCGCCCCGCGGAGTATCATGGTGCCGATGCCTCTTCGGTTCTCGCCCAATAACTTTTTCTGCAAAGAAAAAAACTAAACAATAGATTAAAAAGAATCTAGAGAATATCAATCAAATCCCCCCTTCTGCGCTGCTTCGGTGGCAGGGCTCGCGTGATGTGCAGAGAAGGAGAGACAATCTCGACATGCTAAGGCCGAGAGCGCAGCTTTGTAAGTTTACAGCGTGTTAACATTTCCAGCTGCGTCAACCAAGTGCCGCCAGATTTATTAGTGGCTCTTTCGCCTTGCTGGCAGCTGCATCATAACTGATAAGCAGAAGGCAAGTCTATCGCAGCGCGCCGATTGGCCGGCGGATTAACAGCGGACTAACCTGGACCCCAGAATCTCGGAGCTCCACTAAAAGTTAGCAGTGTCTCTCTACACTATTTTAGGTACCAGCCGACAAGGCAGAGCATCGCGTCTCACCTTCAACAGGCTGGCCGTGGTGAAGGAAGCAAATAAAAAACAGCACAGCACATCTCCGTCTGGTTCGAGTGAAGCTTGTTCTTGTTGTTGTTGCCCAGCTCGGATCAGTTCAGGCAGGATGAGTTCCAAAAAATATGCCTTCGTCCCGATGGACGATGGCGATTCCTCAGATCGCCACAAGGAGAGCCGCATGAGATCGCGGCAGGAGTATCTCAAGAAAAGAGAAGCAGAGCGCCTGGCCTTGTTGAGGAGACAGGTCGCCGAAGAGACGGCTGAACTTAGGAGCGGAGTGCGGTTGTCGGAAAGGGAAAAGGCAGAGTTTACCAAAAACAGAGAGCTTCTACGCCTGGCTGAGGAGCGGCTGCGGATCGATGATCATCAAGATGGCTACGTGATGCCGGAGGACTACATCACTGAAAAGGGTAAGCTGGATCGGAAAAAGAAGGAAGAGGCCCTCTACAAACGCCATGTGGAGCGAGATGAGTACGGCCAGGAAAAGTTTGTCACAGAACACGACGAGTGGGAGAGGGAACAGACCACAAAGGCCAAGGCGCAGATCCAGGGTCGAGAGCGGGAAAATGAGGACTACAACTATGTCTTGGATGATGCCCAGCACATCCAATGGAGCCTGGACTCACGGATGCCTGGCGAGCGCAAGACGTTGACCAAGGAGCAACAGTTTTTGGAGGCACAGATCGAAGCCGCAGAGAAGAAAGCCTTGTCTATCCAGGAGACGAGGAAGAGCTTGCCCATCTATCAGTACCGAGATCAGTTCCTGGAAGCGCTAGAACAGTACCAGATTCTTGTCATTGTAGGTGAAACCGGAAGTGGCAAGACTACCCAGCTGCCTCAGTATCTTCACGAAGCCGGGTACACGAAGAATGGCATGAAAGTCGGATGCACACAACCCCGACGAGTGGCCGCCATGAGTGTGGCCGCCCGTGTTGCCGAAGAAGTTGGTGTTAAACTGGGCCATGAAGTCGGCTACTCTATCCGGTTTGAAGACTGCTCCAGCGAGAAGACGATACTCAAGTACATGACCGACGGCATGTTGTTGCGAGAATTCATGACAGAGCCGGACTTGGCGGGATATTCGGCCATCATGATTGACGAGGCTCACGAACGGACGGTGCACACGGACATTTTGCTGGCCCTGGTTAAAGATCTGGCAAGAGAAAGAAAAGACCTAAAGCTCCTAATCTCTTCCGCCACCATGAACGCGGAGAAATTTGCACAGTACTTTGACGATGCTCCCATTTTCAACATCCCCGGACGGCGCTATCCTGTTGACATCTACTATACCCCTGCACCCGAAGCCAACTACCTAGCGGCGGCCATCACGACTGTGTTTCAGATCCACACAACCCAGGGCAAGGGAGACATTCTCATCTTTCTTACCGGACAAGATGAAATCGAAGCGGCCGAGATGGAGATTGCCGAGACGGCAAAGAAGCTGGGAAATCGTATCAAGGAGTTGGTTATCTGTCCAATCTACGCCAACTTACCGTCAGAACTCCAAGCAAAGATTTTTGAGCCAACGCCTGAAGGCGCACGCAAGGTCGTGCTGGCAACTAACATTGCCGAGACGAGTTTGACTATTGACGGCATTGTATATGTCATCGACCCCGGCTACGTCAAGGAGAACGTCTACAATCCGGCCACCGGCATGTCAAACCTGGTCGTTGTCCCTTGCTCTCGCGCATCAGCCAACCAGCGGAGCGGTCGTGCTGGACGTGTAGGACCCGGCAAGTGCTTCCGACTGTATACCAAGTTTGCTTATATGAACGAGATGGACGAGTCACCACTACCTGAGATCCAGCGCACAAACCTCAACGGAGTCGTGTTACAGCTCAAATCACTGGGCATCAACGAACTTTTAGACTTTGAGTTCATGGACCCGCCCCCAACGGAAACCCTCATCGGTGCCCTGAACCAGCTCTTTGCTCTCCAGGCGCTCAACCACAAGGGCGAACTTACCAAGATTGGTCGGCAAATGGCTGAATTCCCTACAGACCCTATGCTGGCAAAGGCGGTACTGGCAGCCGATAAGGAAGGCTGTGTGGAAGAGGTGCTCTCCATCGTCTCCATGCTCGGCGAGGCGTCTGCTCTCTTCTTCAGGCCCAAGGACAAGAAGATCCACGCTGACAGTGCCCGAAACCGCTTTACCATCAAGGATGGAGGAGACCACATAACACTGCTAAACGTCTGGAACCAGTGGGTCGACAGCGGCTTTTCGCCAATCTGGGCCAAGGAGAACTTTTTGCAGCAGCGATCGCTCACTCGCGCCCGAGACGTGCGAGACCAGCTTGCCAAACTATGTGAGCGTGTCGAGGTTGCTCCGTCGACATGCGGTTCCAACAACCTGCGACCTATTAAACGTGCCATCACCGCCGGGTTCTTCCCAAACGCTGCACGGTTGCAGAAGAGCGGTGACAGCTACCGGACTGTCAAAAACAGCACCACGGTGTGGATTCACCCGAGCAGCGTGCTGATGTCGATTGACCCGCCAGAAAAGATGGTTATTTACTTTGAACTAGTGCAGACGACAAAGGAGTATATGCGCAGCGTGATGCCGATCGAGGCCGGGTGGCTGGCGGAACTAGCGCCTCACTTTCACAAGAAGAAGGATATTGAAGCTTTGGAGGAACGGAAGATGCCAAAACAAGGGCGATGATGTTGATATTTCAGTCCTTCATCTTTTCCCTCTTTCACTTTGAAGCCTGGTTTAATGCTACATACATACTTTTAATCGCTATCCCAGAATGAAGGATGCTCTAATTTTCAACTCTGCCCTTCAGCCCCTCCCACTGGTACATGATCTCCGTCCTCATGGTATACTTTGTACCTTCTATTACTTCTGCTCCTTCGTGGAATAGCAAGGGATGCTGGAAGATGAGGACGCTGCCTGCTTGGGGGTTGACATCCAAGCGCCTCTTCCCATCTCGCGATAGAAAAGCTGTTGCGCCGCCAACCAGGCCCTCATCACTAAGGTAGAGATGCACAGTATAATATGTCTCTAGAATGGGACCGCCCGTGTTTTCGGCTCGGTACGCGGCGTCACAATGTGCTGAGGATGTCACGTTAGCGGCTGGGTGCATATGCATTTCGGGAGCATCCTCATGATTCCCAGTGGTTTTACTTACGCTTGAAGAACATGCCGGGTCCATATTTGAGGAAGCGCATCCGCTCGTTTAGACTATCAAATCTCCATATACCCTTCTTGCCGCGGACATGGTTGGGCTGTGGACACGGAGCTGTGGCTACGAGCTCCCGTAGCCCTTCAGCTTGTGCACAACGCTCCCACAGGCGGTCCACAAGAAGCTGGTTGTCCCAGATGATTCGATCGCTGTGGCGATATCCCGGCGCCCGAGTTTCCACTCCGGGGGCTACGCTCACGAGAGCGGGTCTCCAGGGCGAATCGCCCGGCTTCTCCAGCGGCGCCGAAGCCTCTGCGTAGGCGATCAGCTGGCTACACTCTTCTCGGGAGAGGACATTATCGAGGATCCAGGCTTTGCATTTGGAATACTCGGGCACGCCGCCTTCCTCGAACGGTACCGGCTTCATAACAACAGGCTCGGAGGCTGGACCAGTGAGGAACGTGTCGGGGACGTCCACGGAATTTGACGTGTAATCCACGCGGAGGAAGCCGCGCGCAGACAAACCAGCCGACATGTTGGAAGATTGTGCAGGGGCTGCTGTGGATGAAGGGTTGGATGAGTTGGACTTGAGACCAAGCCAGGAGAGCATGATGACCAGATTCGGCACAGGGAAATATATAAGAATTGAGGCTGAAAATGATATGGGGCTTCACCGTAATTTTGTGCTTGACTGCGTTTGCCTAATTATGCGGCTCCTAGGCACCCTGTAATTCATACAAGAAGATGACATGACCATGGCACGGTGGAACATGCCGAAGCACTTAAATACGTTTTGCTAAGTAACATCAGACGAATCGTGTCTTATGAACAAGTGGCAGAATCAGTAAAAAGAAACAAGTAAAGGGCCAGATCAATGGAATTCTGTCCCCAGTGGCGTTGATCCCAGCCCAACCGGGCAGTGCAATTTCTGTTGCCTTGTCACCAATAATCCGCCTAGTACGGAGTACTCCATAGCTTGATCCGGATGCCTAGAGCCGTGGAGGCGGAGCAAAACCCGCCAAGCTTCGTCCAGGGGTGATGCACGATTACCGGCATTTAATACGGAGTTTGTGTCCAATTGAAATGACTATTCGGCAGAGTGAGTCAGGCTGAAAACGGGAGTTTGGGCGCTGGCTGATTGGTCTGACGGGCTGACTCTGGAGGCTGCCAGCATTCGGTATGCGTGCAAGAGTTCAGTCACGACTCTTCCCATTCTCCGCGCATCAGCACATTCGTCAGACCAATAGTCGAAAAAGGTCAAGGCCAAGTGCACGGCGTCTTCCCAGCCCTGTGGGAGAATCTGCTGCTCCATCTCTGCCCCATTGCTCTCTCCTCCATCTTGGTGACACTTGCAGGCCATGCCCAGCAACTGCAGCGCGTTTCGGCCGAGGCAGTGAATGCCGAACCACTGACCGTGATGGCGATGGAAAAAGGCTTCGCGAGCACCCTGAATGCGGTTCACAGCAAGTGTCAGGAGCTCGCGGGCGAGTCTTATTAGTATCGGGGAAGCCTGTCTGAGATTTGGACCTGGGGACGAGGAGCCCAGCAGGGCTTGGATTGCAGGGAAGCGTGCATCCTCCTGAATGTCAAACATGTGGTGTCGTAGGATGTACTTGGTGATGCTCCCAGTCGGAATCGCTGGATCTTCTGGAAATTTGACCTTGTCCGGCAACGCCTGGTACCATTCCTTGATCTGCCAGTCGAACTCGCCGACCCTCTTGAGGAGTTGGTTGACCCAGTCCGAGTGGCCTGCTGGCATGTTGTAGCTTTCGATCCAGACGTTGGATCGGATCCGCTTCGTCGCGATTTCTGCGAGATAGTAGAGCCAGCCAATCTCAACGCTGTAGCGGTCTTTGTGGCTAGTGGAAATAAAAGGCGCCGCAGTCGGATAACCGTCTGTGGAGGAGTCGGTTCCCATATGGTATTTGAGAGGCGGCGAAGGATACACGTTTGGGTAGTCGAATCTATCTAGTCCTGAGCCAGGGAGACAGAGCTCAAACCGAATCTCTCTAATCCGCCACGTTAGCAGGGCATGCCTCTTAACTAAAATACGAGTAGAATGCTTACATTTCGCTTTTGAGGCAGCCCCAATACAGGCTTTCTTCGACGTAGCTCGAGCCCGGAGGTTCGTTGTGTACGTCCAGGTCTTTCTCATCCTTGTCGCGGCAATCTTTTCTCTGTAAGCGGCCATTAGACCTCAACAAGGCAAGGCATTGATTTGACGCATGAACGAATGCCTTCCAACCCGGGATGATCCGGTATGTTGAGCAAAGGTAAACGCCAGTCAAGAAAGCGCACTGCCCAGCCAAGATTGAGTTCTCGTGATACAGCATGCCGATGCGGCGTTGGGAGGCCTGAAAGAATGCTTCTGCCATCCTTAGTCGCTCCCTAGACTTTGAGACGCCGCGTTCACGCTCATCTTCCAAAGAGCTGGAGACGCCACTAACTGCGCACACGAGCAGCTGCAGATGTCAGAATTCTGCTCTGTATGGAACCAAAGGGGAGGGCTTACAATTAAGCACGTCTTGCTATCCCACTGTGGTCCGGATTTGTTAAAGTCCTGAACATAGCGACGGATAGTGTCGCTATCCAATACCGGGTTTTTGATATTGTTGTTATCCAGAAAGTTGTCCACCATCTGATCAAGAGCCTCTACGCTCAACATCTTCGGCGCCATTTCAATATCATGCTCAGTGACTGTTGCTATGGGGCCCTCCTTGGCCAATACCTCTGCAGTAGTTGTAAGCAGATCCGCAGAGAGATGCGGTAGCAAAGATAGGAATATCGGCCATTTCAACACGGCTTCAAGCGACATGTTGCAAGCATGCGACAATACCTCGGCCGATGGCGGCACATCCGTATACATAGAAGCGCCATTGGTCTTGACGCATCTACATGAGGCGCCTGATTCTTCTAGATTTAATTGCAAGGGATGATGAGCGGTTGATTCCCCGTTACCTGGCTGACTACCAGATACAAACCCGCTCTTAGCGACAGCATCCAGCTTCGAATCAATCGCTTGGCTAATGTGCAGCTTCAACGACTCCTCCAGCTTGCCGATGCGAGTCAAGACCTCCAAACTACCCTGGTCCAGCCTCGAGACATCGGCTTCAGGGTAGCGGCAGTTCCCCCCTGAGTCTCTGCAGAAGCCGCATATTGGCCTTTGGCTGTCGCATTTTGTCTTTCGAGCACGGCAGACCGAACAGGCGCTGCTGGTGCGCTTTCGGTCAAAGATTGCCGCTGACCGGGGACGCTGAGATGCCCCTGAAAGCGTCGGCATGATGCATAATATAGTCAAAAGATGGGGGATGTATCGAGGTGGAGGCAGCATCCACAGTGTAGATATTTGGTGCCTTTATACACGTGATTGGGGAGGGAGCGTATAAGTGGCGTCGACCATATATTTTATACCTATTGAAATAGAGCCATCACCATTGTCTAAACATGATACTTGGATTCTGGAATAATAAATTCGACTGCTACAAATCTTTATTCGATTTCATATAAACCATTGCCATCTACATTACAACTCATCTTATACTATATATGTCTCCCCCGGCCGTAACTCAGGCCACCGGCCGGTATTGCGTCGCCTCGTCGGCATTTGCCATGCAATCTTCAAGTATTCTCCAAAATTTAGCAAAATCCATCGTCCTCGGCACCATGGAGCCTTCCTTCGACGGCGTAATGACTGTTCTACCAACCTGCTCTCCCGCAAGAATCACGTCAATCGCCCACATCTTCTCTCCCGTCTGCCAAGCCTCTATGTTGAGGCCACTCTCCTCGTGGTCAAAGAATACAGCCGCAACGGCGAGGGCATCGTGAATTGGCGGGCCAGACTTTAATTCCGTGTCCTTAGCATAAGAGCCACCGTAGAACATGATGAGCTCGTAGAACGCCGTTCGTAGTCTCGTGGCTCCGTGTCGACCATGCAGCAGCCTCTCTCGCCTATCGGCCGTGGCACACGCCTGATGCGTCAAATCCAACGGTATGAGGACTGTCTTTGGACGCAGAGCAGGATTGAGAAACACGCTGCGTGCAGACTCGGGGTCGCACCAGATGTTGAACTCTGCGTAGGAGGTGGCGCCTGTTCCTGCACACGGCATGTCGCTCTCGTTATCAGATTCAACTTTCCCAATGGCACCTCCCATGATGCTGAGCCCCTTTATATGATGGGCAAGGTCAGGATAAGCGGCAAATAGCAGAGCGACGTTGGTGAGAGGCCCTATAGCTATAAGCCAAGCCGTTCCTTTGGGAGTCGAATATAAAGCCTTTTGCATCTCGTCGATTGCGATCCATTGGCCAAAGACGGTACGGGTAGGACGTGGTAGGAGATCTGTGCCGCCTAGACCGCTCTCACCTAGACACCGAGCATTATTAGAATGAACCTGCAGCATTATATTAATGCGTAGTCGCATACCATGAAAAGCCTCTGCATTGGCAGCTGGTCGACAAAACGGCCGTGACGCACCAGGTACAACGGCAACATCTGGCTTCCCGATTGCATCCAGGATGCTCAGAGTGTTGTATGTTGTATTCTCTAGCGAGCTGTTACCGTACGTGGTACTGACTCCCAAGAGATCGATTCGAGGATGGTGGGCCGCCATCAGAATAGCAAAGGCATCCTGGAGCACATTGTCAGCATTGCCTTGCTTCCTGAAGAGTTTTGTCGCCTACGTCGTGGCCTGTTGAGGTTAGCTGTATAGATCGTTATGGGGTTGAATAAGTTTACACAATACCTGAATCACAATCTATCCAAACGGGGATATTCTGCTGCGAAGGGACACTTCCCATTTTGAATGACTTATAGTCTTATAGTCTCTAGATGTTACACCAACTGTTCAAGCAGGCAAGCAATGAAAACATTCCAGAAACAGAGTTGAGAAAGCCATCAGCCACTTTTAAGTATTTAAAAACTTGTAATCCGCTCATATCGAATGATTTACTTCAAATCCATCCTCATCTCGCACATCACCTTGTCTCCACGGCGACTTGGCAGACCCATCCCAGACGAGGATCCATATCGGCGCTGTCGCCGAATAGCCCCGGGCGGATCTTTGGTGGCGCAACTCCATACCGCACCACGATCACAACCGAGCAAACTATTTGATTAGGGGCTTCTTACGGACGACAAAATCTGTCATGTATATACCTTTCTCGGCAGTTTGCCGAATAGCCCCGGTCCAGATTCATGCTGTTCGTCTTTTTCACTCAGACTCAACACCGAATATCCGCGTCGCCAGTTCCTCTTCAATTGTGGACTCGAAAGAACTAGCAGTTTTCCCCATTGCGGGGCCCCGCGATATCCCCAGCTTGAGCCAGTCTTGGAGCCCATGTCATGAGAGGCCAAGATCACAGGTCAGCATTCATATTACATGACAGGCCTCACTATAAATGGCAAGCAGGAGACCACCGAATACTCTCTCGCCCATGACAGAGATATCCAACTTCATCCTCCATCTACTAAGCAACCACCAAGTCCCACCCTCCAAAGATGGACTCTGAGAAGCAGACCACCGTGACCCATGAGGAGCCAGCAGAGTCAGAACTGGTCAACCAGGCTAACAAAGAAGAGCACATCATATCCAAGAGACAAGCTATCAAGCAGAACCGCCAAGCCTTCTTCTGGTGCCTCTTCGCTGTCTGGTCTGTGCTTCTCGTCAGTTTCGACAATCAGGCGTCCGGAATCGTCCTCGGTATCCCCCAGTTTCGTCGCGACTTTGGCTACCTCTACAATGGGCAGTATGTCTTGCACGCAAACTGGCAATCAGCCTTTACCGGAGCCCCATTGGCATCGTGAGTGACTCCTTGTTGCTGCATCTTTGTGAGATTGTCCAAACTTAAACCTTCTGTTCAGGAACCTTATAGGCTCTCTTATAGCCGGACACATTGCGGACAAGATAGGGCGCAGATTTACAATCACCATTGCTCTGGCCATATCCTTTGCCTCTGTCACCCTCGAGGTCGTTGCCACGACCAACGCAATGTTCTTCGGAGGCAAGTTCCTAAATGGCTTCGCGACCGGGATTCTCGCATCCGTCTGCGTGACCTACATTGGAGAGGTGAGCCGCATTTTACTATTCCATATCTCATCTCATTCCTGAGACAGGCTTGGAAACCTATGACTAACCTCTACTGCTGACCCCTAAAAGATCAGTCCCCTTGCTCTACGCGGTCTCCTGACGGCCATGAGTGCCCTATCCTACACCGTCGGCCCCTTCATCGTCGCCCTCATTATAAACGAGACAGGAACGTGGACGAACCATTGGGCGTACCGCTCCATCTTCTGCTCCCAGTACGCATTCTCCGTCGTCTCCGCCGTCCTGGTGTGGTTCATGCCCGAATCCCCCTGGTGGCTGGTGGCAATGAATAAGAAGGACAAGGCTCTCCGGAGCTTGCAACGCCTAGGATACCGAAACGGGGATGAGTCCAAGCGATTGTCCCAGATAGACCTCACGTTGCGACAGATCCGCGCCGAAACGGAGAGCACGAGCTACGCGGAGTGCTTTCGGCGCTCAAACCTGCGCCGCACAATCATCTCTGTCGCTCCGCTATCCATCCAGTCTCTGTCGGGAGTCGTATTTGTGGCCTCGTACACCATCTACTATATCCAGGTGGCTGGATTCAGCGACGAAATGTCCTTTAAGCTTCAGATTGCCCAGCAGGTCTGCTCAACGGTCGGAAACATCATGTCCTGGTTCGTCATCGACCGGATTGGCCGCCGAGACCTCACGCTCTGGGGCAGCATTGGCCTTACAATCATCCTCATGGTATGCGGTGGGTGTGCGGCTGTCGGCAGCACGGGAGCTACCAAGGCTGCGGTTGCATTGCTGTTGTTGTATTGCTGGTTTGTAAGTATAATATTCCAAGGCATCCCATGGCCAACACTAATCACCCTGCAACAGTACAACCTCACAATCGGCGCAACGGCCTTTACAATATTATGCGAAGTGTCCACCTCGCGACTCCGTGTCAAAACGATAGCCATGGGCATCTCCCTCCAAAACGTCTTCAGCCTAATTGTCTCCTTCGCAATGCCCTACCTATTCAACCCAGACAAAGCCAACCTCGGGTAAGCAAGCAAACAAACAGTTCCCCTAACCATCCTTGACGCAAACAATGCTAACATTCGCTCAGCGCCAAAGTCTCCTTCATCTTTGGCGGACTGTCTGTGCTCTGCGTCGCGTATCTTTGGTTTTACCAGCCCGAGACGGCCGGTCGATCCTACGAGGAACTTGACGAGATGTTTATGAAGAAAGTGCCTGCTAGGAAATTCAAAACTTTCAAGACGGATGTTGAGCAACGAGCCGAACGCGTAGATGAGAAGCTGTCTTCTATGTAGATGGCAGATTGCAACCCAAGCCAAAGGCATTTTAGAGAATAAGAATGCAGCATGGGAGAGTCTTGAATTATCATTCTTATAACAAAATGTTCAGACAACTATTGGCCAGATATTCAGTCAGACATATCACGGCTCAAGTAGTTTCACAATATATAATAGATATCGACCTCATATATAGGACAACTGATTAAGATACTATAAGTGATGTGATTTTATCAGACTACCCTCTATGATTATAAGCATCTATAAATATATAGTTATACAAGGCCTCCTCCTGTCAAGGTAAAATCTTTGTTAGCTATACTCCGTACTAAAAGAACCAATAGACAGCGCGCCCAAGATTTAGAATAAGCCAACTTACACAGCATCACGTGGTATGAGGCTCACTCATGTCAAGGTGCGATTGAGCCAGCACTCTAGGTTATTCAAACTACTCGGGATAGCTCTCAACAAAATAACAACAAAGGTCGTAAATTTATCCCGAAAATCATTGGCATTAACCTAATTAATGCTGAGAATAAAGTATTCTAAATTTCCTTGATTTTATTTGTTGAGAATCAATGCTGCTAGCATTTCATCACGCATCGCCGTTCACAAGTAACAAGCAAGTTCTTATACATCAGTGATCATCACTCAAACGGTGAAACCAAAACAATTCATTCATTCATTCATTCATTAGATAACAACATTACATCACAGCCACCTCGACTATCATAAAACCAAGCCTCTATCTCATTAAAATTTCAGACTCACATACCAAAAAAATCATTACACATAAACAAGCACTCGCTTCTTTTCTATAAATCTCAAGAGCGACAAAAGAAGAGTACAAAAAAAAAAAAAACACGTTGCCAATCATCTCTTATACCCGATATATAAATCAAACAATTCATCAATCGTAACATGGCTCAAACAAAAAAGAGGCATAACATCGACGCAAAAAAGAAGAAAGAAATATATCGTCGTCAGTCGTCATCATCGTCATCGGATCGTCATACCCATCATTTCCGTCTCTTGTGTCTCCTCTCCCCGTCATCATCTTCAAGCTCTCTGCGCTCGCCATGTCCCTCGCTTCCACCTGGTTGAATTGCTCCCGCCAACGGTCCCAGCTGCCCTAGCAAGTCACCGCCAAGCACATCCCCAATCACGCTCACCCAGCTGCGCCGCCCCTCTAAAGCCCCCGTCACATTTCTGACCAGTCTTTCGATTTGCTCAGGGTCAGTTCCGCCCAGCTGCCACCCGCCATGAACACTCAAGCCACCAGGATGTTGTGCCGGACGGTGAAATTCGCCGCTTCTGGTAGTCAGACGGCTCTTGCCTTCACGCCCACCGTCTAGCGGTCTGCCGTGTGAGTCGAACCGATCGGGTAGATCCTCGACATCGTCGTCCGAATCCGAACGGCGATGTCTCCGATGCCTACGCTCGCCATCGCGGTTGGGGGAGCGATCATGGGTCGTATCAGATGATTGTCGGCGGTGGCGACTCGACCGATTAAACACATTTTCGCGACGCCTACTCTCCTCAGACTCGGAGCTGTCTGATTCGGACTTGAGGACGTGGTCCTTTTTATGCCTCTCCATCGTTCTAGAGCTGGTCGGAGAAAGCGGCCCAAACGACACAGACTTTCTTCTACGAAGAGGAAACCCAGCCGGGGGTATCTCGATGCGTGGTGGCGGTAGTTGCTTGAGCGGTTTTACGGCCTCTAACGCGACAAGTTAGCCTTGACAAAAGTTTTTTTCTCATCCAAGAAAAATTCTGAATCAAAGGGATCGAATGGTCCCGCAAAAAGTACGACTCGACGCACCCTCAGCTTGTCTGCCCTTGTCATCGGGCAGACTGTTATTTCTGGAGAGGTCACTCACATGATCTTGCGGGAAGCTACCGCTCGCTGGTGGCCCTGGAGGGGGAGGTCCAGGGGGAGGAGCCAGACCCGAAGGCGGCGGACCAGCTGGCGGAGGTGCGTAGCCGGGCATTCCTGAAAAGTTGGCAGGAGGGGGAGGTCCGGAGGACGGCGGGGGACCGGCCGGCGGAGGCGGAGGCGCATACCCGTGGTAATCTTGAGGCACATAGGGATGGGGCTCCCGAGGCATCGGCACGTTGGGGTCAGTATACGGGGTGTAATTGTGCTCTCGCGGCGGAGCACCAACTGGCGGCGGAACACCAACTGGCGGCGGAACACCAACTGGTGGTGGGACGCCAACCGGTGGCGGAACGCCGGCTGGGGGAGGGGCTCCGGGAGTGCTCGTTCCCGGAGTTGTGGGATAGGGGACTTGGTGGGGATAGTAGGCGCCGCCGGAGGCGGTTGGAGGCGAGTGTGGCCTGTTCTGGTCTTCATAGTAAGCCCCGTTTGGAGGGACATTGGCGTAGCCTACAAAAGCTCAAAAGTAAGTTATCGTCTAGGGACGCTCAGCTGCTTCATCACAAGGAAGGGGGTATCTCACGTTGTCCTTGCTCATCGCGCTCCCTCGAGCGCCTCTCCCTCGACCGCTTCTCTCTTCTCTCTTCTCTCCTCTCGTCTCTTCTCTCATCCCGTCGCTCCTCTCGCCTCTCCTCCTCCCGCCTCTCCTCCCTCCTCTCCTTGTCCTTTCGGTCCTTGTACTCTTTGATTCCCGCCGCCGCCGCGCCTGCAGCAGCCATGTCTCGTAGCTTACTCCTATTTCGTTTCCTCTCTTCTTCGGATCCAGAAGAGGATGATGGGTCTCTTTCACGTCTTCTCCGTCGGTTTCGCCGCCTCTCCTCGGCCTCGGATTCGTATCCTTGGCCGGTAGGAGAGCGCGGATCGGGTGGTAGGGGATCATGCCCGTACTCAATCAAGCCTAGCCCAGGATCAGCCGCGGCGTCGGAATAAAGGGATCTGGCCCTCGACCTGCTCCTACTCCTGCTCCTGCTTCTACTGGCAGAGTCACGCCTATCATAATCGCGACCACGCTCGTCGTCGCTGAATCCACGAGAGGTCGAGCCCTCTCTCTCTCTCTCCTTCTTCCTATCGTGGTGGTCCTTCCATACCTTGCCCGCTATTCCGACTGCGGCGGCGCCGGCGGCAAGCTCAGCGCCACGTCGAAGCTTGGACTTGCTACGAGATCTGCTGCCGTGTCGTGACTTGGATCGCGACTTTGACTTGTCGCGGAAATGCTTGACGAGGCCGGCAGTCGCCGCAGTTCCAATGGCAGCCTTGGCCAAGGTAGAAAGGCTGCGCTTGCGGCTGGGCTGGCGTGAGCGAGAGCGGGAGTACTCTTCGCCAGAGGAATAGTAGGCTCGGTTTCGGCTCCGCCCACGACGTCTCTCTTCCTTTTCAGCCTTGCTGGCCTGGTGGTACTTGACGGCACCGGCGGCGGCAAGAGCAACCGCAGCGATTCCCAGGCCCTTTTTGAGCGTGGAATGGCGATCGGGAGATTCGTTGCCGTCACCCCAGTGCTCCTCATAGGCGCTGTGGGCACGCCTGATGGCCTCGGTTCCGAGAGCTCCCAAAGCGGCGCCGGCGAGGACCTTCTTGCCACGATGCTCAGGAATCTCTCCGTACTCGTTGGGGCGACTCGAGAGCAGAGCGGTGATGCCGGCGCCTGCAAGGGCGCCCTCGGCAAGGTGGCGCTTGTGGTGATCCGAGCTTTGGCTGCGCGAGCGGCGAACGGTGCGACGAGAGTAATAGTAGTCATCCTCATCGCTATGGTAGTCGTCCCGCCGGTGTGGACGGCGGTCTCCCTTGTAGGGGCCAACTTCTCTCCTCTCGCGGCGGTAGTAATACTCCTCGTCGTAAGGGGCGCGGGCGACTTCGCGGTCGCCCTCCCTCTCTCTGAGCACAATGATGCTGGGATCCTGTCTGGGGATGACTATCTGCTGCGGCGGGGCTTCCTGGACGATGATCTTTTGGTCAGGAGCCCGCTGGCGCACAACGACTGGCGAAGACGTGTGTTCCGGCTCGTGGTAGTACTCGGTCTCCTTGCGATAACGCTCCACCTCATGACCGTGGTTGTCGTCGAAGCGCTCCTCGACCCTCTTCTCGACCCGTATGTCGTCTTCATGGTGGTGCCGGGGGCGCCTCTCCCAGTCGCGGTCTGACTCGCGGCGTTCATCACGCTCATAGAAGACGGTGCGAGTGCGATCGGCGTCGACGCCTATGGCAGAGCGTGGCCTGTCGGGGACATATGCTCGCTCCCTCCGCTCGTACTCTACAAAATCGGCCCGCTCGCCGGGGCCAGAATAGCGAGAGCGTCGCTCGTCATCCATCTCAATAAACTTCTCAGTGCGGTCGTATCGTTCCACTCGGGGTTGGTTGACCTTGTATCGGGTAACAGTAGTGCTCTTGAAGCGCTCGTCGTCAGAATCACTTTCGCGGCGTTCTCGATAGACTCTGGTGGTTCTATAGTCTGCCATGGCTCCAAAGCCAAGCACTGTCTAGATCTCTCTCACACTCTTTCTCTCTCTGTCCGTCTCTCTCTCTCTTCTTCTTCTCCCGTAGATGTCACCTTGAAGATGTCACCAAGGCTGATAAGGTGGGAAGAGTAGTAGCCAGGCAGGCACAGTAAAAAAAAAAGAAGAAGCAAAGGATCGCAAGAGGCTGAAGGCACAAAACAAGGAGGGGTAACGCAGGAAGCGAATGTGTGTGGGAAGGGGAGAGGATATGACGCAGAAGAGTCGCAAAGTTAGAGGCCCCCCCCTGCTGTAATAGGGCTTCTGGGCGGCAGCAACGGAGGAGCAGCGTTTTGGCTGCAGGATAACGTCAGGACAGTACTAATAGCGTCGAAGGCGGGCCTCTGGGTGTGGGCAGCTGATGACGATGTTTCATTGGGGAGGAGGGGCAGCACCAGCAAATTCGAAAGCCGGGCTGCTGACTTTTTGGCTGCGAGCGCGCGGCCTTGTGAGCCAGCTAACGGAGGAGGCTAGACAGGGTCGTGATCTCTGGCTTCGTTTTGTTTCTTTTTCTTTCTTGCTAGCTGGTGATGCCGTCAGCTCAAGTCTGTGTGAGGCTATGGCCGTTGTTGTTGTTCCTGCTTGCTGTAGGGCATCTGTTTGCTGTGAGACTGACTTTGCCGCCTTGTCTTGTAGTGAGTAGCACTCTGTAGTAGAGTAGCATCTTGATCGTCATCGCCATCACCACCATCACCAGCCTCATCATCCCATCCCTCCAAAGTACAAAAGAACGAGCCAGTTGCTCGCCCACAGTGCATTCCAACACGGTACAGCTGTTACTGCTTGCATCTTCTACTTTCTTTCTCTCCCCCCCCCCCTTTCTCTTCAAACCC